>JAYMSV010000302.1:0-18314 GCA_036897745.1 Erodium moschatum
AGGTTTATTTTGAGAGCTTATGTTAAAGAAGCTTAAATTAAGTAAACGAGATTTTTAAATACTTGTCAAATAATATTATAATTTGTGTCATTAATGTTTATAATTATTAATCCGTTCTATTAGTTTAGTGATCTCTTTCTAAAAGAATGTAGTTTAATGATCTATCACATACATTTTTTTATGTGACCATAAGAGGGGTTCTTATTATTAAATCATAAGAAAAGGACAAGTTATAAGTTTAGACAAATCTGCGACGACGACTTTGTAACAGAAGTGTTCGGTTATTACATGTGACAAAGTAGGGGGGTCTATTCTATTCTAGTGAGGTGACCCATCTATCACTTTTCCTAACTCGACTTGGGTTAACCTATTTTGTTTAAAATACACATGGGGGGAGGTATCCAAGAAAATGAGGAGTGAGATCGAGTTGTGTCAGATCCTATTGGGACGGGACGTGTCTCCTCAATAGTGTCTCGTTCTCTCGTCTGGTACTCATTGAAACTGAGGAGGCTGCATAGCAGACCTCGCCTGATTTTTTTTGGGCCAACAAAGGCTCATGCCCATGACAGCACAACCGCCACTGATTTTCCGTCGTCTGCTACCGACACTTCGGGGGAGACAACACGTCTTCCATCACCGGCATCGCCTACAGACCCAACCTCTTATCCCAATCTCTACGATCCAGCTTAGGGGTGCCTAAAGGACATGTCACGCATCACGGAGATCCATAGCGATCGGATCCCATCATATCTTGTTGGCGGAATCGGTCCCTCCTTTCGATGATACTTGTTGTTCGTAGAGCGTCTTATATCTCCTTCCCTGACAGTTACAGGAGGGGATCCGGAGAGTATTCGTTAGACCATATGGGGTGGAAGTGTTGAAGGAGATTGAAGCCGTAAAATTGAACGTCGACGATGACTTGAAGCCCTAGGTTTAGGGAGGCGAGGCATCACTTATTAAAAGCTTCATCTGTCACATACATGGTTTGGGGTTTCGAATTACATTATTATTCTCAACTTTATATGAAATATTCTTATTCTAGCTATTTGACAATAATGAATAAAGGTAGGAAATCTGATCATTTTATTATCCCAAACTAAGTAAAAGATATAATAGAATTAAAATAGTTGCAGGGCTTTCAACATCCGACCTTAGCTCAGTTGGTAGAGCGGAGGACTGTAGTAGGATATATCCTGGAAGCCATCCTTAGGTCGCTGGTTCGAATCCGGCAGGTCGGAAATCATTTTTTTTGCCACATTTATGAACCTTATTTTCGTTAACAACACTTTACATTTTTTTTTTGAATAATAACATTTCTTACTTAGAAGTACAAAATTTTATCAGTACATGTAAGAATATAATCATACAGGTTATGTTCATTTATCGGCATGTTGATTTCTTCATTCAAAATTGTATCAGAAACAGCAAAACTTAAGCTTGATCCTTCGTCCCGATCTTGCACCTCCTGGAAGACTACTCTTCTCTCTGCCATTTGCATCACCCGTCACCTGCTCTCTGAGACTTGTCTCTGCTGGTGTTGTTGACATCTTGTTAAGATTCAACTTGCTCGAGTAAGCATTTGATTTTGAAGACCTGCAAAACGAAAAGCAAAATCGTCATTTTGATACAAATTTACATGAAATGCAACAAAAGCGCAAGTTCAGAGTACTTTTTCACAATTATCAAAGAAGAAGGTTGCGATTAGCAAAAAAAGAAGTGACTTATCCCTTTATATGTAACTACTTTGAGAAAAGCTCATAGTTACCTCGAATCCTGACTACCCGAGCTGTTTCTGGGTTGTTGCAAACTCTTGTCCACAAGTTCTTCTTGTGACGCTTCAGAAAGAACCGAAGGATTTGAATCCTTCAATCCATATTCATGGATAAGAGATATGACCTTGTCCAAGGTGCCTAAGGCCTCTTCCACCTTAGGACTCACCACAACCTTCTTGTTACCATTCACATAACTCTTCATATCGTTACCAACTGTATCTATCAAGTCTTCATCTTCGCTGTGCTCTTCTTCCTCAATCTCACAAGAAGCTTTCTTCACTTCAATAACACTTTTTTCTTGGTCTTCTGATCCAACTTCAACATTGTGATGCTCATCTTTCATGTTTCCAAGAGAATGATCTTCGGGGAGAGAGAATGTGTCGCTATTAAGCTCGTCTTGTTCCAATATGAGCTCTGCTTCGTTATTGGAAGAGAGGGCTTTTCTTATCCGAACATACAATGGGTCTGCCAATGCCTTGCTGAAATCTTCATCAGTCTTAAATGCAGTAGCAACAATCTGTAATATTTAAAAACATCAGAGCGAGTCACAGAATAGGCATCAGTTCCGCAAGATCCATGTTTCTTGATTACTTAACGAATAATTGCAAAAAAAAATGACACTGTACTATTCACTTTTTTGGAAATCAGTCTTCTTCTTTGGTAATGGCAAAAAAAGACCTTTAGCTTGTATTTCTGTTGCACTTTGTATCAATTTGTTCAAAAAGATGATTTTGTCCTTGAAACTTAATTATTTAAAAAAAAAAAACTAAAAATCCACATCTTTCGTCCTCTTTACAGCAAAGAGGAAATTTTTTAGGGAGATGAAAATTCTAGATTTTTTTACTTTTTATTTCTAAAATTTCAAGACATTTTTTTGTTATTATCAAAGAAAAAGACTATGATTTGCAAAAAAAAAAAAAGGAATAGTACTTGACACTTTTTTTACAATTATCCCATTATGAACAAGTGCTAATAAGAATTGGGGATGGAAATATACCATTGGTATTCACTATTAATGGTTAAGCTAAAACGCGGCCTTGAAGAAAAAAGAGCATAACCTTTTCATATAGTCTAAAACCATTTCCAACGAGTTGCCTTGCAATGAAGTTTATGAGAGATGGAGGGGCAAAATCGACCTTGATATCCATCCTCGCAATTGTCCTACCAAACGAACCGTTTTGAAGATTTTAGAACAAAAAACATCCATAATAATCTATAACTGAAGGGAAAATATAGACAACCCCGAGTTTTTTTAGTCTCAAGTCTAGTTCTGCCAACTTCTGGGTGCGAAATGACGACTAAACCCTTTCATAACATGAGGGTTTTTTGTCAAATGATATGAAAACTCAAGTATATACAACTCACCGGAAGTAACTTCTCTCCGAAGTCACCTTTTGTATGACAAAGCCTCCAACCAAATCAATCCTCACCACATCCTTTGCTTCCGGTATCCCATCTTTGGAAAACCCATGTGTATCTCTATTTACGCTCTTAACGTCAGATATCTGAATCGAATATTCAGTCAATTTTACTATCATAGTGAAATCAAGAAATATAAGTAGAGCAACATTGTAGTATTGAAAATGTGGGAGTGATTATGATTACCGTGTTAACAAGGACAATAATTAAATCATCACGAGTATATTCGAGCTCGAAATAGTGCACAAGAGCCTCCCTAGCTGATAGTGGCCATGGAACCTTCATTCTTCCTTTCCAAAATGTTAAAGAAAAGTCAACATTGTAAGACGGATTGGATTGACTTTACCAACTACTCAGTCAAATCCCGTGTTTAAAGTCAACATTTTAAACATGTGAAGTTCAATGTTGAACTAACCTCACTAGAGATATCTGTTCACCGATGCGAACCTTTTGCACACATTTGCTAGAGATGATTTTGAAAGTTGGAATCATATTATGAGGCCACCTAGTGAAATAAATAAATAAATAAATAAGACGACATTATTGTTGAATCACATATGTGTGATGCAAAATGTTCTCACCATTTCTTGTAGAGGCTTGATTCCCAAGAAACGCACAAACCTGCCATGACGATATGAACATCATCTTAGTTTCCCAAATAATTACTGATAGCTTTAAAAAAAACCTCGTTTTATTTGTCTCACTAATTCATGATTAACAATTTAACAATGAAGCTCAAGATTTTCCCTTGGTTTGACTTACACTCATCGACTGGCCCATCTACATATCCTTCAACAAGTAGTGAATGGAAGGGAGTTCCTTGAATTCCTTCCCGGTACATGACTCGGAATTCTTCAGTATCCTGTTTCAACTGCCCAAAGAGGTTGCAAATGTTCAACAAGTAATCTTAAACATTGATTTCATGTTTATTGATTATGTGTAGCATAGAAAAGATAAAGTCATGTTGTAAAGAGAAGTTGAAGTTCAGCAAGGAATAATGAGAGATTTGTCAAGGTTTTGGTCAATGCTATATTCAGATGTTGGGAAAGTTGAGGAATCCAAAAGTAGTTCTTAGGAGAAGAAACTAGCAGATTTAGAAGACCCCAAATGTGCATGGAAGCCCAAAATCTAGAAAAGGAACGTGAATATGGCCTTTACCTTACAATAACAAGTCGATATGGTCATCCGTCAGGCGTAAATAAAATTAAGGGATAATCTCACTCAGTTACCCCCTAAATGTGCACATTTCTTAACTAACTACCCATAAGTTTAAAAAGTTTTTGACAACCACCCCTAAGTGTTTTTAGTCTCAATTTGCCCCAATTCCATCAACTTTTTAAACTTAGGGGTAGTCGATTGAGAAAGGTGCATACTTAAGGGTACGAGACTATCCCTAAAATTAATAAACCGAGTGAAATTTTCATTGAATACAAAAAGTAACAGATCAATAAGAAAAAATTGAGCCAAGAAATCATCCATTAGAAATTGAAACAAGTATAGAAGACTCGACTTACTTTCCACTCAGGCTGAGATGTGTCACGTGCTTTTGGAGCCTCGTCTTCATTGGAAACACTCCTTAGCATGTCAAGAAAATTTGCTACTTCCAAGGTTCTCTTTTCCAGTACATTCTCACTGCACCCTAAAGAAGTCAAGATCTAAAGTTACAAAAAAATTGAAATTGTCATAAAGCATATTGAATGGAAAGATTAGAATTGCTAACCTTGAAGTCCAGGTTGAGAAGAGCTGAGGAGTTGATTCTTAACGAGGGCTTTGACCATCTCCCCATTTGTTAAATCTGGAGAAGCAAGAGTCTTGTCCAGCCTTTCTCTGTACTGAGAGATCTTTTGTTTTTTCTCCATTTTTACACTCCCAAGCTAGCTACTGCAAGGATACATGGTGAATTTATAATCAACAATAAAAACATATCAGAGCATGTTTAGGGACATGGGTTTTCTTCATCTCCAATTATATGATGTATCCAAGCTAGTAGCCAAAGTTCCTTCAAATTCAAAACTCTCGTATTAAAACTTTTCACCTATTTCTCAACCAACTCACCAATTCCCATAAAGACCAATTAAATTGAAAACAAAAACCATAGTCATGAGTCAAGACAGACCATGATGTATCACAAATTAGCCAACTCTATGAAAACACAAAAAATTCAGCTCCACCAACTCACAAAACTAAAATTGATTGCAATCGAAACCCATCAAAACAAATACCAATATAATCAAATTCAACAAGGACCCAATTTCATGCCAATATAATCAAACACAAGACAATAGCAATAGCAAGAGGAAATAGAAATCAGTGTATCCAATTCCAAGCTAAGGAAAAGAAAGAAAGCTGAACTCACATGACATCAGAGAATGGCTATTTTGGAGTTGGACCCATAATCAAAGGAGCCAACTTTATCAAGCTCCAAGAGGAGATCTCAATATAATGATGATTTCCAAGGGGCTATTCTTGGGCACAACAAAAATCAGGTTTACCCATAAAAGCTCACAACTTTTCAATCAGATGAAACAGACCAATGAAGAAAAAATCAAAGCTCAAAGGAGAGAGAGGGAAGACTAGGAACTGTAAATTGGTTCCTAGCTATGGCTGACATTTGAATTATCAAGGATAAAAATGGAAGATAAAACATTATATTCTATTTTCTTGGGACAAACATTGTGGTACACGTGGACGGTCGGTGGGCCGTCATTACAAAGTTCACGTGTGCGTCGGAGGCGAGGGCATGGGCAGTGTCTGAAATTAGTGTGACGGTTAGGTTATACGGCTCACGCGCCGGCGGAGGGGCGTGAGATGAGAACACCGCTCCTGTAAATGCTTTTCGCTGTCTCTGATTGGCCAGCTTGAATGCGAGTAAAAAGTTTCCTGTAGGAGTCAAATGTGTCCTCACGTGTCTGCCCACGGCTGACCGTTCTAGCTCCTTGTTTTGACTTTTTTTTTCTATATATATATTTATTGACGCTTTTACTCACCAAAACCACCCTATAACTCAACCTATCCCACCATTTCATTTGGAGAATGAATACAGGAGTCTTGTCCACTGTTTCATCTGCCTTCGGTTCTCTGCTTTTCTTACCACTTTTTTTACCCCTACAAGTCCTTTGCGTTGGTTCAGATGGATCCATCCCTATTTTCATGAGTAAGTGTTATTATCACGGCTCTATTTGTGTGGATGTGTGGTGTCTCAAATGTTCGTCAACCTTGCGGTGAAGATTTTATTGCATGAAGAGCGTCAGGTAGTCGATGAGTTCTCCAGGAGAAGAAGGAGACTTGAGATCGAGTTGAGCCAGATCCCATTAAGATGGAACGTATCTCCTCAATAGCGTCTAACAAAACTCTCCTGATTTTTTGGGCGCAACAAGGGCTCATGTTCATGATCCACGACAGCACAATGCCCCTGCGATTTTCCACCCACTGTTGCCGATACCCAGGAGCCCGGAGGGAACACTCAAGCGTCGATCGCGCCTATAAATCCAATTGTTGATCCCAATCTTTATGATTCAGATTGGGGAGCAAAAGAGATAAAGATAGCGATTGTGGAATCAAAGGCGGTGGAGGCTCAATAGAGGAGGGGAGCAGAGACGATAATGACGAAGACAAGTGCGGTGGAGCGAGAGATGGAGGAAACGGCATCAGTTGGGGCACATGCGATAGTAGGGGTGGCAAGGCCAGAGAGGGTGGAAGCGGATGGAGAAAGACAGAGGCGGGCGAGACAGGAGACAAGATGTCAAATGAGAGAGAGATGGAGGCAAAGAAAGTGGGCGAGACAAGATGTCAGAGGATGAGAACCGAGACGAGGCACTAGGAAGAGAAGGCTGAAACAAGACACCAGGAGGAGAGCGCCGCATGCGGCAGAGACGACTAGGGTCGACTGGGAGAAGAATGAGTTCTATCTATTCCAACATATTTTCATTAACGGAGCAAGTAAAAAAAGTAGTCCCCTCTTACAAAATGAAGATGTTAGGTTGGACAAGAACACTACCTTGCTATAGTCATCATCCTGAAAACAATTTCTCCTTTACCCAAGTGAAACATGTGTGGAGTGGCATTAGCTAGCAACATTACATGTAATTAGAATCTTTAATTCACAATATCTATCCTTCAATGCCACTCCTCTAGAAAGCTGTACAATGTTGAATCTTTGCTTCTCCTATGTGGGTTTCTTAAGTTCCCATCATCTGTACCCCCAAACATTTCTCACTATCACCATCCTTTTTTTACTGTACAATTGCATCAAATTCAATTCATGTATCTGCAATTCTTCTGTAGAACAACACATAAGCAGCTGATGTCTTTATCTTCTCTTCACCAACGTGATCAACATGGGCATCATCAAACTCGCTCCACTTACCAGGTTGATGCTGCATCACAATGATAATGTGTAAGGCTACACTACACACATAATTAGCACCTATAATATAATCCATTTTGGTAAATGAACTGGAGCCACACACACTCACCAACCCAAAAGAAATAAAAATTTATCACACAACTTAGGTCTAATGACAATCATCATGCATAGATGCTTCCCGTCTGAACCCAAAGCTCATAATTCGTCATTAATTTGCAACTAACCAGACAGTCATACATACCTTAATATTTCTATTTGACAAGCAAGCATACACGGTAAACAAAGAATATGGCCTTCATTTCAAAAGGTTTTGAACTGATACACAAACTTACAAAACAATACGACAATTTCAGTCATTAAATCAAGGGACAATCTCACAAAAGCACACTAATCTTGTCAAATTTTCTGACTCAACTATACTGAATGGCAAAAATATCACCACATCAATTTAGGAACCTCAGGCAAATTTTACTGTATTAGTGCCATATTTTTGAAGAATGGAAAATTAATGAATGGTATTTTTGTCATTCAGTACCACAATAAAGTAGAGTGAGAAAATTTGAATGATCAATGTAGTTGAGTGAGAAATTTTTCATGTGGTTAAGCAAAAGAAAGGTGACAAAGTTAATGTACTTTTGTGATTATCCCTTATATCCACGTGTTACAAGAAATAATTTATATAACAATTTGTTATACACGAATACATACATTAGGGATAGTGAGCTACGAGGTGAGACAAGCAAAACTTACTTGAACAAAAGCAGTGTAGTGACCAGCTCCCATACCTCCATAGTGGTTACTAATTGCGTACAACTTATATCGATTGGACACTTGGTCGTTCTTGTGGTTGACATACGCTGATAGATCAAGATCATCAATAGGGAAGTCTACCAATGAATCTAGCTTGTTTTTAATAAATCGGCTGTATGAAAACCTCTTTAGATGAATAACCAGTATTTCGGGCAATCTCCAAAGATCCAACTTTTTCTTGGCCTGCTGAGGCTTCTTGCAGCCAGGACAGTACCTGATATTTTACATAACAGTGAAACATCGGACATCACAAAAGCATGAATGTGGTACCACACTCCATAGTCCATACTACTAGATGAACAAATAAAAGCCACTAAATCAGACTTTTTGCAGGTACCTAACATGAAAATAATAGCACTCATACAACCCACAGAAGCACATGGAATAGCGAGTTACAGAACCAGATTTACTAAACACATAGGGACCATTCAACCTCCTTGGTTCCTATTACATAATAATGTCCTACCTATTCTACCCAGCCCTCCAAGTACAAATTGCAAATACATTGGTATATGATAGAAGAACATACTAATGCCAGAGATGAGATCTAATGCAACATAATGATGTCTGAAGCATTTTCCACTATTTAGAGAGTAGAGATGACGCATGGGGGAAAATGTTTCCCGTTACCTTATCTTCTCCTCTTGTCTCCTAGTTTTTAAGAGCATGCTGAAAACTTAATACTGTAAATTGTTTTAACTATTTTATAGTTTGTGCTATTATCTAAAGAATGACTCAACATACTAATGCCAGAAATGACACCTATATTTCTCCTAACTCCCTACAGTATATTAATAGTGGGTAAACGAACGAGATAAGAGAACTCCAGAAATTAAAATTGACACTAAAACTGAATATACAAAAAGCCATTAGTGTAAAATTAAGTTTTCCCATCATTATCATTCTGTATGTAAAATCAAACTAGGCCAATTATGGCCAAGAGTGAATTCCTGTCCCCAAGGACAGAGTAGGGCAGGCATAACGATAACAAGAAACATGGAAATATCTAGATAGGATAGAGACAAAAAACACTAACCACATGTCATCTGGTCCAAGTGGTTCCTCCTTCAAGAAGGCTTCGAGGCATTTGTACAGGGGAATGGACTCTTGAGACCAGAGTGTGAAGTTCTTGGGCCTGAAGACCTCGCGCAAGGAACGAAGAAGGCAAGTATCATACTTCTCAATCATCTTTTTTGGCCAAGAAACAAGCACATATAATCTCTTGGTGAACATTGGAATCAGTATCGGCTCATTCATGTTTATAGGCGAAGCAATTGTTGATCCCCTTTCATCGGATAGATGAAACTGGAAGTCAGTGCTGGAATCAGAGCACTCTGTTGTCTGGCTATCTACGTCTAAATCCTTTTCCAAAAGAGTATCACTCTGCTCTTCTGTATCTTCACTGGAAGTATTTTCAACAGCATCGTAATCATCTTCAATGGGGAGTAAGAAAGGAATTAATAGTTTCAGAAATTGTTGACGGATATCAGATCCATAACATGAATCAGACATCTTTGCCATAAGTGGAATGCCAAATGTCTTCTGACGATAAAATGGTCTCACAAATCCATCATCACTGGTCCACGTCAACAAAAATGCAAGAGCAAATAATTAATGATGATAATATAATAGTTATGACCTTCCCTCGTCCACACTGGAAAAAGGAAGCAACATCTGATATTACTCTAGCAAATAATAAATAGAAAGAACAGCACAGAAAAATAATCAATAAAGCCTTACTTTTCCTCCTGTTGATGGAGAAACACAATCAAGGGGGATGTCGCACTATCTTTAGGTAACCGGTAAGCAACCAGTTTGTCATCATCTCTGATCAATGCTAATGAGTCAGATGGATCGTATAAAAACCGAAGAATCCGACTGTTATATACCTGCAGATTGCTCCACAAATTAGAGTGATGAATGTATATTTACAAATGTAAACACACAACATGCATGCATGAGCATGCAGACAAGCACTTGCCACACTAAACCCAAGTTCTGAACTGTACAGCAAACTTGAGAGATAAAAATATGTAGGTTCAGGAAATAAGTATTCAGAAAAGTACCATTAGATCATCCTTGTGTCATATTTAGTTATTTGTCATGGCAATTAGTTTTCCTTAAACTTTTGAAGTTGAACAAAACCAATAGATATATCCACTCGAGCTCTTAAAAATTTAATAAATTGTATGTAGAATCATAAACATTTTCAAATCAAGTTATAATGGTCTTATAATAATATTAACTGAAAAAAATCGTCTTCAATTAACAAAAGATACTATCGTGAAATGAAGCAATGACAATACATTATATATTAGATTGAGAATTAAGCTGGTTACATGCCAGTGAAAACACGCATTCACATTGGTATCAGAAATCATAGTTTTTGTAACATACCTCAGCCACCACCAAGGTTTCATCATCCTTCAAAGAGCATGCAACACTTAAGGCCTGAATCAGATCCTCATACCTCCCACACTTGGGCACAGTCACCGTAACTGGCAATGGTAATGTTGTTCCATCAGTACTCAACATCGTCACAGTCATTGTTCGCGTTGTAGTAGAAGGCAGAGGCAATGATAGATACATGAATGGATCAAATGTGACAGACACCTTCTTGCACATAGGACAAATTAATGTTGAACGATATTGACCCTACATATTTTTCGCATGGAGAAGACAAACTCAATCAGGATACATGACGAAGCTTTAAGTAGCAAGAATCCTAAGAAACTCTTGGATATAAAAATCCCAAAAAACTGCAAACGCAGATTCACAAATAATGGTTTTGAAGGAATTAACTATTAAATGAACTCTTCTACTAGTATTGTAGCCTCCCAGAGCTGATTCAAGACAATTAAGGCTGACAATGAAATAACTCTACTAACTGCTAAATAAATAGCCCGCACAACTCACTTGGCAGAGATCAACAATGATAGAGTCATTACGAGCCAAGTGATTACGCCAATACTCTTCAGCTACTTCTTCATCCGGACGGTCTTCAGCATCTTTAACTTCAATATATGGCTTACATTTCACACGGTTCAAGTCTTCATGAAGACCATCCAACAAAAAAGCAAGAAATTCCTATATCACAAACACTTGACAACATAAAATTTCCACCCACCAAAACAATATATCCAACATTAAAACCTAACAGACAGGACCAAGTATTATAAATTCACATACTTGGGCATCATGCTGATTGTAACCACTAAATTGAGGAGCAAAATTAGCAACTTTCATCTTAAATGTTTTTGGAGCCACTGGTGTTGCTCCTGGGGTCCATAGCTTCCTTAATAGATTCCCAAATGCTAAAGCCAGCTCACCCTGACCAAGAAGAAGAGAAATAATGAGATGGTAAGAACTACAAAAACACATAAAACACCAAAGTTAACGATATAAATGATGGCATGGCACATTACATACTCTCATCCCCAGTGGGTTTTCAGAATTTATCTCTTCCTTATAATCTCCAAGGAAATAATCTACAAGTTTTGGAGTATGCACCAAGCATTGGATAGCACTATTCATAAAACAAGTATTCCCAAGATTTTGTAATCCAGTCAAGCCCAAGAAACAAGCTCCTCCATAGCTACTAACAGATTGTAACATGCCCCCATTCATCTTAACTGATCCACTGTGAATGACACCTTCTGTGGTAGACTGTTCAACTATCATTTCATCTTTCTCTGCTTCACTCTCCCTGAAGGTTGATAGCCCGTAGACATGCAATTCCAAAGGGATCTGCAATGGAAGCATGAAATGAAAGGACAAACAGATTAAACAGAGAAACCCACTGCAAGGAAAAATAGATTATGATTACAATGCACAAGAAAGTGTGAATGGCGTGTGCAGAAAGCACTGGCCCAAAACTTCTGTCCAAAAATAGCTTCTTTGGAAGTAGAATGAGTTTGTTGAAGTATAAAGTCCCAGACCAAATGAAAATAGAAATAAAAAAATTACATGTAAAGGAAAGAGTCACACCCAAGTATTGAAGGTTGACCATTTAGTTGGGGAGTTTGATCCAATACATGTAGCTCAATTTTAAATAGGGTTAATTGCTAAAAACTACAAAAAAAGTGTTGTCCACATGCTAAAAACTACACTGAGTTTAAAAGTTGACAAAAACATACATTAAGTACTGTCCACAGTTTTCGGTTAAAATAATGAACAGAATATTATGTTTTATAAAGCATTGGCCCATATGTTTTTTGTCCATAGTACTTTTCAATGCTATATGTTTTGACCACAATACTTTTCAATGCTATATGTTTTGACCACAACATGTTTCAATGCTATATGTATTGTCCACATATCCTGTAGGGGTTAACAGAACAGAATATTATGTTCATTATTTGTAACAAAAGACTGTAGACAATACTTGAAGTATGTTTTTGTCCACTTTTAAGCTCAGTGTAACTTTCAAGCATGTGGACAAAACTTTTTTGTGGTTAAGGAAATTAACCCTTTAAAATACTACATGGTACCAAAATCTAGTTGATAGGGCTTGTGAACATGTGGGCCACAGCCACCTCCTCTTGTGATCTCCGGTCCATGTGTAAATAGGTTGCTTTTTGATACCCACATGTAGAAGTCGAGTCCTAAGCATTGCATGAGTCGAAGTATAACAATAAAATAGAAAAAACGAGGCCCAAGGTCCATATATACGGAAGAGTCACACCAAACTATAAAAGGTTTGCATATTAGTTGTGGAACTCGCTCACATATATGTGCATCTTGATTAAAAAATCTAAAATCAAAATATGACAACATAATTTAATACCATTAAATAATTAGTATCATCAATACCCAGTCATGCTAACATGTACATAGAGCCAAGAATAAGTACCAAGGAGCTAACCAGGTTCCCAAACACTAGGGCTTCCCTAATTTTCCTATTGGATGATTGGTTTCTGGCTAGCATCCTTGCCCTCTATTAAAGAAAATATATTATTTAATTCCAGACCAAGTCACACTAAACATTTCACCTCATATACTTCTTGCTGGAACTAGATCAGAAATCTTTCTTATTTTCAAATATTGAGAAACCAATATTTGTTGTGTTTAGCGAATTTAAATTATAATGTAAATCGATTAAGTGGCTGGTGAGTGTATCTCCTGTCATAATTGAAAGCTACAACTTTCAAACAGTGACCAAAGCGAAAGATACTTATAGTTTAACAAGGTTAATAAGTAAATAAAACAAGTACTCACTTCTTTGGCCCTTTGGCCCGGAGAATCATAGGGCAAATACATAGTGTCATTCATGAATATAGCAGTCTTCCCCGAAAAGTCCAAAATATGCAACTGCCCAATAAATAAAATCAGTGAGCAACAAATTTGATGAGAAACTTCTTCGTCAGATGTAAGTGATTAACAGCTAACTCACCATATCAGACTCCAAACTAAAAATAGCACACGCTCTCCTGTAAAGGCCAGGAGCATTATCCTGAACAAAGAGAAAAATAGAACCAGAACAAAGTTAACACATCCTACAATATTATACAACTGGGGAAAAGTTCACAATTCTACAGCAAAGGCTTTGAAACAAAGTTCTTTAAAGTGCAATAAAGAAAGGAATAGCACTCCCTGATGTAAAATTACAATCCCCCATTGACAAGGTATTAATTATCATGCATCATCGATCTCTTCATAAACAATACAGCTTCATACAAATTTCTTTGCTAGCTGCATTGTTGTTTTACTTGAAGCATGTCCCATAAGAAAATTGTCAGATGAGGGATTGCAACGAATTTGCTAATCCTTCTTTTTTTTCTAATTTTTTGTTTATAGATCTACATCTCCACAATGTAACCAGAACACCGGTTTGTATCAAACATACACAACGCAAATTTCTGACTGTTAGAACTCATGTATCTGCATGTATATTCATTATCTTCCATCTTGTACTTCCACTCCTACGAACCTTGTTGAAACTAACCACACCTCCTTCAGATATGATTTAATCAACTACACATTATAGTCTATTCTCTTACCAACTTAGAGAGTACATGATGGATGTAATTCAACCTCCTGAGTGTAGCAAGTAGTCATTTAGATGAATCATTTTGCTACACTAATGGCATTAATTTATAGTACCCTCTTTTCTCAATGAAAACAACAGCGGATAAAAATTGATGTAACAAAATGTTTATGGGACAAACATGTTCACAAACAGAAGTCGTAATACAAGAATGTGACATAAACAAGGACTGGGGATGTAGTAGATCACAAAACTGACCTTTTGGCTGATCCTTACAACCAATGAGTTGGTTTCCCATGATGCGAAAAGATTGATTTGCAAGGGAAATATATCCACAAGATGATATTTTGTTGCTATAACGCTATCATCAACTTCTCTCATTGCAGAAGTATTATCATAATGCCTACAAATAATGTTCAATATGAGATACATACATCATCTCAGAATAAACAATATGTGTGCGACAGTGTTCTAATGGTGTAACCTAATATGATCATTACATTGTTGGGCTCATAGGGTCATGCTTCGGCTTGAATTTATTTACATTTTGAATTTCAGGTGATGTTACCTTCTTATATTGTTTTTTTCTAGTAGTTCAATCAAAACCCTTTTGAGGGAGTTTTGTGCATTCTAATAAGTGATGGCCATAAATTTGCAACGACATGCATTCTGATGAGACCACCGTAAATTTACAAAGATGGCAAAAATATGGAATTCATAACAAGAAAAACATCCATAACCACCCGACTTAAGTCTCCATATGCAAGCTTATATTCTGATAAAATAAACAACCAAGCTATTTCCCAAACATTAAGAATAAGTTACATGAATACTTGGCAAAATTCAATTGGTATCTTCTGCTCGTACTCTTCTTCTTACTATCATACTTGAAGCTCTTTCCTCCATGAAGGGACTTTTTTTCGACTACTTTTTTTCATGATAATGTATGCACATCCCTACCCTTATAGTTTGTCCAAAAATGGATTTTCTTACATTTCGTCAGGAGGTCAGCCACAACCATACATCACACATAAGTAAATCAACTTAAACAGTTTCACCTCCTCTGATCTTATCACATAAGTTTTGAGTCATGAAACTTAAGACTGCATTTGTCAAAAGATGACTATAACATATTGCAACACGCATGACACCCTAAGCTTACTGCACATCAAAACCCGCTAACCATTACCAACAACAAGATAAAAAAGAAAATAAGAAGTTTAAATGTTCAGTTTCACAATGATTTCAGGAAAGCAATTAAACGTGACAGTGAAGTGAATTGTTCCACCATTACCACTTGACTGCCCGCAACCACATGCTTTGAGGAATTAAAGCATACTCCCGGCCTGAAAATCCTTCTCCGCGATCATCAGCCTTGTCATCATCCACTTCTATCCTCAAATCCAAAACAATTTCAGAGTCAGAACCACCCCTTGATGACACATTGTACAAAATGCCCCCAATGTTATCAATGTCCCTCAAGGCCTCCTTCCACCACCTGAAATACAAAGCAACAACGACATCAAAATAGAAAGTTTCTTGAATAATCTAGGCGACCATCTTTGTAGCCCAACCACAAAGGCAAGTCAAAACAAACAGAAAAGTTATCATCATCTGCTGACACAGGAACTTAACATTGTGCAGGACACTCTATTGTGAAGCTGCGTACACTTGAATTGTACTAAGAGCAAATTGTAAGGTTCTACTTGTTCCAGAGACATTGATACCAACCTAATTGCACACCTTCCCCAAAACTTCATATCCAAGATCAAAGAAATGCTTAATCACCAATTTCCATTACAGCAAATAAAAAGCAAAGCTGGTAAGGACGACAGAGAAGTACCTAAAGGAGACCAAGTAGACCTTATCGGCGTCGGCGGAGGAGGCGTCGTCGTCGTCGTAGTCGTCGAGGAGGTCGCGGGTGCGGGGAGGGAGGGAGAAGGCGGAGCCGAGGGAGTAGTCGACGTCGAAGTGGTCGGCGTCGCCGTAGAGATTGTCCATTGAGAAAAGAAGGGCTAGGGTTTTGGAAGCGAGGAGGCGGAACAAGGACTTGCAGAGGCGGGCAGTGGAGACGGAGAGGCGAGCGAGTTTTAGAGAGAGAAAGCGGCTGGATTTGTAGAGAGAGAAACGGAGCTTCATGTCATGTCGTAACTAAGTTAATTTACCTGTATTTTTAGATCCATTATTTTCCCCATTCCCTCGCCTGTCCTCGTTGTCGTCCCAGGGTCATCGCCACGACGAATTGGATTTGGATTGTAACTCGGAGATCGAATCGTTTCTGGTTTTCTTTTTTACTCGCCACGCGAACTGTGGCGCGTGTCTTCAACGCTGTCGAGGGTTGGATTGGGTTGCGTGACGGAGGCAGTGAGGGAGCGAGTGGAGGAAACGGGTTGGTTGTAGGAGTGGGGTGACTGATCTCGTCTGGATGGTTCTCGGTTGATCTCGTTTACCTGTGAGGATGACCTGCATGACTGACACGTGGATGGTAAAGTGAACTGATAAGGGTCCCATCCATAGCAAAAAAAGAGTGTGATCACTCATATCTCAGTCCAAAAATATAATTTATCAAGGTGTGGTATATATAGTTATATACTATATAGTAGGCCGAACAAATTGAACTCTTGTAAGGCCCAGTAATATTTGTACAGATTTATTGACGTTTAGGCGGCCCATTCATCTATGGGCTCAATAACCATAATCAGAAATGAGAAAAATAATTGAACAAGTAATACAATTTCCTTAGACCCTCTAATAACCTAATATTTTTTTTTTCTGGGAGCTTAGAATAAGTGTGGCTCACGATCACATGAAATGTTAACATAATTATTTGTCGGATTGAATCGTGGTCATTGCTGATATAGAATCTCGCAAGCCTAAAAATTACGATGGAGGAAATCGGGGGATAGGATGACATGTTGTGGTGGTGGTGATGGACAAGACGGTGGCTTGGAGGATGGTGGCACTGGGGGCAGCAGATGTGAAGGAGACGAAGGCGGAGGCGGTGCAGGAGGCGGAGATGGCTCAGGAGGCGGTTCGAGAGATGGAGGAGAGGGCCGAGTTTCCTTCTGCTTGGGTCGTATAAACACCGTTGATGGCCCCAGGGCATGACTTGAGATCTGTCCACCGAAGGGAGCACTGGATTGGAGGCCATGGTAGTCGGAAAAGTGATGAAATCAGCTTAGGTGAAAAATTCGTGGAGGATCAAATTTGTTTATTCTAATGGGAGGAGAGAAAGTTTGAGTGAAAGCGGTTGCATTAGTTGAAGAAGAAAGGTCACGATGGTGGGTGGTAAGGCAGCTGCGGCTAGGTTTTAGACCAGAGAGAGCATCAATTGATGCCTCACCGATCTATAAATGATGAGTTCAGTGAGAAACTTTCATAAGATGAAATCCGTAAAATCAAACCAAGATGTAATTCAGCAGAATTTGGTTCATACACTCTAATAAATTAAATATTGATAAAAAGTATCTTGCAATATAATTAAAAAGTAAATATCAACGAAGACTGGTCACACTCTAACAAAAAGTGTTATGTTTTTAGTAGTTACAAGTTTGGTTTTTATTGAAATGCATGATACTTTTCGTTTCCCATTTGATGTTCATATTTTACATTTGAAATTTTAGTCCTATGGTATATAATATGTATTAGAGCACTGTAGTGGTATTGATTTTTCGGTCGATTTGGTTAGAAAACAACTTTCCTCCTTCGATCCATCATTTTTCTCTCAAACGTCGTGAACTCTGTCGACACACTAATTCACCCCTCTCCTCTTTCTTCTTCTCTCTTCTCTCGCAATTTTTTTACTGACATCTAAAAATTCTAATCAAAATCGACCTCAAGTTTTAACCAAATAGACTCCGCACAGTCAACTACCCTTGCATGTGCTTTTAGACCATCCACAATGGCAATAGACCGAATCGGTCTATTGTCGGGCTATTGTCGGGTTAATGGTGGCGGAAAA
>JAYMSV010000303.1:0-18307 GCA_036897745.1 Erodium moschatum
TTTTCTGGCGGCGGTGCGCTCCTTCTTGTGGGCGTTCTGGTGGCCTCCTAGGGCTTGGGAGCTGTAGAACTTTCTAGAACAAAACAGACATGGGAACAACCTTGCTTCCCCCGAAACATGGTCTTGTTCCGTTGTTGCTTTGTGTTCAACTTCCATGGCCGTGACGTGGCAATAACTAAGTTAGTTTATGTGAAAATGAAAGTGATGAGAGGAACACGAAGTTGAGCCTTTTAATAATGGAGATGGAGAGGGAGAAGATAAGGGTTTTGGGTATTTGAAGAGATATGAGAGGAGGGAAAAGAGAATATAATTAAAGAGCTTTTAAGTTCTCAATTCAAGGGTTTGGAATATAAAAAATGTCATATTTTTTATTTAATTATACTGATTTAAAAAATAATGATTTGATTACACTTAACTTTCATTTCTTGTTGTTTTTCTATTTTTATATAATAATAAAAAATATCCATATAACAATTTAAGGCGCTCGAACAAGGATATGTGTGTAGCGTCGATTTCTTTTATTTGTTAGACCTTCCACAATGGAGGCAATTGTGGAGATCGATTCGGCGTCGGAAGAAACCGAAAAAATATGGTCGAATTCAGTTGATTCTGCAGGTCGAATTCGGTGGGTCGAATCTACACGTGTAAGGAGAAGATTCGTTGAAGGAGGAGGGAGACAAAGAGAAGAACGAATCGAAGGAGAGAGAATCGACGTCGATGAATCTGCAGAGCCGGTCCACTCGGAGGAGAGAGAATCGTCATGAGAGAGAAAATCGACGATGACATGTCAGCAATTCCCTTTTTTTTTCTCCACTTTCGACGGAGAATCGATCTCCACAATGACCTCCATTGTGAATGGTCTTACTGTAAAGAAAATCATTACAAATTAATTTCTCAATGGGCCGGAGCCTCATAATATAGTAGAAAACAAAGTCATAAATCCATTGTTAAAAGGGTGTTTTTGTTATTTATCACCCGAACGAATGAAATGAGAAAATTTGAAAGTTCAGGAATGAGAATATTTAAAAGTTTTCGGTGTAATTAAAAAATAAATCTGACAAGTCTACGAATTTTTGTGAAAAGTAGTCCTAAAAATAACAATATGTAGCTATTTTTTATCGGAGAAAAATAAATATATAAATTAAATGATAACATGGATTCTCGGATGAAAACCACCCGTCATCAAATCAAAATCCAACAAGGGATCCAAAACAAGTAGAAAATTGAAAAATATAAATAAAACGTACATCCCTTATAAATTATTTCTCTGATTTTTGTAAATCACTAATAATTTTTTTATAATTTCCTCATGTTATTAATATTTTTATTATTATAGTAGAGGATGATGATGATTGGTGGAAATGGATGTCTGAATTGGGAAATGGAATGTAACTTTTTCTTCTGATCTCTCTATCTCTATTATCTGTTTGTTCTGACTTGGACTGACTGTTTTATGGGTTTCATGAGCCTCTGTTGGTTTGGTTTTGGTGTTTTGTTCTCTTTTTTCTCAAGTTTCATTGCTTCAAAACTATACATAGTTATGTCAGCAATTAAAGCTCCTGACTTGAAGATCGTCATGCTCCCATTCCCAACCCTATCCTTTTGATCCCCTTTTGAAAAATGCCATTTATGTCATTCTCTACTAATTTCATTTTTCATATTTTTGTTGACTTCATGAAAATGTACCATCATTTCCAAACATATTGTATAACTAGAAGATAATCTCATAAAAATAAGTGATTTTTGATAAAAGTTTTAATTGATTACACTGACTTTTAATTTTTATTCTTTTTATTGAAATAATGGCAACTATTATTCATGAAATAACGTTAGGATGAGGCTCAGATTTGGATCGATAATCTTCTCCCAAAACACTGATTTACTCCCAGTTAACGACCTAAGGGGGCACTCCTTTTTTACACATAGGCTCTTTGTATCTATACTTCCATAATTGCTTTTTCCTGGCTCGACTTGGGTGTCCCTATGTTGTCTTAAGAACATGTCGGTCCTACTAAGGAGACCCCATTAGATGAAGAATGTCAGGTGCCTAATAAGGTATTCAGGAAAACGAGGAGATATAGGACATCATGCTTCCATGTCCCTCCTAGATATATAGGGTATCATGTTTGTCTCGGTTTTCTGATTCGAGAGTCTGGTCGTCGGCTTGGCCCGCTTCCCTGAGGCCACAACAGAGGCATGCAAGTTCCTCGAGACATTTGGTACTCGCCTCATATTAGTCAGGAGGTCCTGTGTTACCTCTTGTAAGGGAGGTCGAACTCCTCGGGGCTCCTCATTTTCTGCTGGTGCCCGAAGTTGCACGCTGCCCCCCATGCTACGGTAGTGCTGGTGCGTTAGTCAAAGGGTCTCGGGTCATCCTGTTTCCTTCCCCCTGGGGGTGTGTGGCCGGGTGCCATGGTACTAGTGGGTGATGGCCTTCAAATCCCACGGTCCTATGATTGCCCTTGTCCGAGCCTGGTGGGTTGATGTGACTGAAATCGAAGAAAATGTCGGGAGTTCAAGAAAATACCCGCTTTATGAAAGAAAAAAAAGACTCATGGTCGACTTTAAGACTATATAGTTAAAATAATTTGTTTGACATCAATCAATTTCTATTACCGAGGATGAATAATCAAATCAAAATTTCCTTTTAAGGGCTTGACTAGAAGTATGAGAAGCCAGAGATAGTGGCAGAGTTTAGATGGGATCAAGAGCAGCAACTAGTACAACTGCTTCTGCAAGGGCCAGTGTGGAAGGATTGGGTGACTTAAAAGCTGGACTCAGTAGTGGACTGAAGCATCTCCACTTGATCTCTCTGTCAACACATAGTTATGGGGAGGAAGATCCAATCTACACCGTCCATTTTGTCACTTTACATCCATTCATTGCACTGCAGCTTCTGAACCAACCTCCTCACATCTCATCTCATGTCATTCCACTTTTGTTTGAATACTTGAAACCTTAATACAGCGTGTTTGACCATTTTATCTTATCGGTCGTATTGTCCTTGGACTACATATAAATACATAGATGTCCTGTCATTTTATGACTCACGTGTTTATATTCGTGTTTATTCGTAAGAAAGCTGATTAATATTTAACATGACGTGGTTGGCGTTTTTGTCACCTTGGTTAAGTAGTATTTAGTCCGCACGTAAATATTGGAGTGGAAAAAAATCGAATTGGATCCGGTCGACATCGGTTCAAAGCTGACATCAAAATCGGTGAACCATACTAAACCCGATCAAGGGTTCGATATCCAATACCATAAACCGGTGGCTAACAGGAAACCCAGAATAGTTTGGAGGTGAAACTCAATACAAGACTGGTGTCTTTTCATATGATGTAGAGTATCTCTAATGAAAAACACTTCGATCTAAGTGAATAGAAAGTGAAAGAAAATGATCGGGATGTTAAACCCGATAGTTGAGAGCTATCATCACATTGACCGTCTTTGGGAGTCCCATGAACGAATGGATGCAACGCTTCCGGTTTCGTTGTGTAAAGTTTATTATTAATTAATCTTCTTTTTTTAAAAAGGAAAAAAGCAATTTGGGAGGGAAAATCATGTAAAAGGTTGGTGAATACCGAATAAGTGTAGTGAAACAATGAGTAAGTGAAAAAACGAGCGGGTAACGTCTGGCTATTGGTCAAATCATATATCGGTCAACATTCGCCTTACGTAAGGCGATTCATCCTCACAATTCGCCCTACACCCAATCGAGAGACGCGCTATTCGTTCACGTGATTCGTCCAAACAGATCTACCAAAACCACCTATTCACCTAGGATCATTGAACGTGTTTTTTTTGTAACTAAAAGTCTAAAACCGTGTGGTTCTCTGTAACATATCTCTAGACGTAAATATGAAACCAACACACGCTTTGGAGATACTCATAAATCATAATGCTAAGTAGGCTTCCAAGCCCAGGTTGATGGGCTTCGATCTAGTGGAGTATGTTTAGTTTACAGATAAGAAAACAACTCTTTGTTGAGAAGGCCCACCTCATAAGCCCAATAGAACCCACACTTTTTATCTATTTGGGCCTTCAACATTTTATTGGGCTATGTTTTTCCAAACCATATATAGTTTAGTGGCACGCCGAAAGAATAAAAGAATAAAAGGATTGAAAATGAAATAAAAGGATTGAAATTTCAAATATCTATATTTTGTATAAAATAAATTGTATTGTAATTATTTATTATAAAAAAGATAGGTGGTTGACATTCTTATTTATTTTATTCCTTCGGACCTTTTTTTCCATGGACCAGGTATCTTTTCGGATGTGAATTTAATTATATCAAAATGGAGTTTAATAATTTGAATAATTGATATGGATAATATATAAAAAGACATTTTGTGGTATTTATTTTATTTTCATAACAACTTTTTATTCCTTTTTTTACAATTATAAAAGTTGACTTAAAATTATATATTTTTGTAATTTGCATAAACTTATCTAAAAATACGACTATAATTTTAAAAAAATAATTAAAAACACAAAATACGTATGTTTCGTATCCCTTAGGTTTAGTACGGGAAAGAAAATGAAGGATGTGAAAATTTCGATATTTTATTTTTTAGTTAATCTAAATAAAGATAAAACCGTTATTTGATATGAAATATTTAAATTAATAAAATCATCAATTTTTTTATCTGCGATGCATATTTAAATTAAAATCTCTCCCGAAGTGAAAGAGGAGTACAATGAAAGGTTCATCTACATATCACAAAAGGAAACCAACAACCAACCTGATACAAATTCGAGTGTTAACTTGACAACTCAGCCTCATGACTATCCCAACAAAGGAAGGAAACAATGAAGGGGTCTGAAAACCCGATAAACCTTAAACCAAATATCCCAACAGTGGGAGTAAACCAGTATAAAGAGAAAAAAATGCCTAATAATCTAGATTTAACCAACTTGAAGCACATACAAAATGTATAAAACCCTAATTTCCCATAAGCCCAAAATAATCTTGAACTAGCTAAAATCCTGCCTAAGAACGAAGTGCACCCTAACAGAATTTTCCAACAAGATCAAAAATTTGTTGTTCATATTTTTGAAATACGGACTCCAACCAAATTAAGCCATGTAGGAAATTAATAAATATACACATATTTTTATATTTAATTAAGTACATAATTTATTCAATATTTAATTCAAATTATATATATTTTTTAAATATTAAAGACATTAAATTTAATATTTAAGTTAATTTAAATAGGTATCTAAAATATGAAAGATGATACACTTGACAATAGATTAAAAATAAATAAAAAAGATTAATAAGGACACCCATAAAGATCAATGTGGGGCTTACTTTTAACGTTAATTCACCAAAACGCATTACTAACCTTAAATTAAGGAAGGGTCATATGGGAATTGGGATATTAATTTCGTATGTGAATAGAAGAATAAAAAATCCAATAAAAATCTAAGTGGGCCCAGTGACAGAGGCCCAAAACTATAAATATAGTTCACCTGTGCCACTCTTTCTCGTGGGCCCACACCCTGGCCATTAGTGTGTTTATGTTTGAACGGAATTTCTATCGCATGCCTTGACAATTCCACCTGAATAAAATAATTGATTATTTAGAAATTAAGATTTGTCTTCTTTTTTTTTTATCAGCAGAAATTTAAATTGATTACGTCATGTTTATAACATGATGTGTTTTTACCATTTTTCTTACAATTTTAGTCATTAAAAATATGTACTTTTTGTGTTCCCTCGGATACGATCAAGTCTTTTTGTTGTCGTCTTGGGTGGTTTGCCCTGAGTCGGATCTGCGATCAAGATAGAGGTGTAGTATGAGAGATTCTCGAGCATGTGTGTTACTGGTGTGGTTGCCTTGGCCATACCATCAAGGAGGGTTTTGTTGTCCACCCTAATTCTTCGTCCGCGATCCTTCGGCTTGAGTTTGACGAATCCATTCAGACATAACTTAGATCTCGAGGACCGTTTGTGCAGACAGATTAGACATGTCTCGTAATGGGGGCTGTAGAGATCTCCTCCCCCCTCATGGTGATAGAGATCCCTTCTCATGTCGTGCTTCGTGCTCGTCCTAGAGGTCCGACTCCAGACGTGGGCACCAACTTCATACACCAACCATAGATCACTACACTCGTAGTGCCCGAGACATGCTTCGTCAAGGCATCAAACTATATAAGGATTCCAGACATCCAACTATTAGTCTTTTCCTCCAGTTGGAGTAAGGCAAGACCGGAACCCCTTCATGCACCACACTCTATCAGCATGGATGAGATAAACTTTTCTATCCCTGTTATGCATTCGATCCTTGAGATTTAAATTCAAGCCCAGGAAAAGGGTCCCGATAGGAGAAATTCAAGACCACCCAGATCCTGAGCACCCCATTTCCCAGTAGTATCACAGATCTCCAGGATAACTCTCTGGAAGCGAAAAATGCTTTAGGGTTAAGCCAACAGACCTAAAGTTAAGGGTATGCAAAGACTGTAAGGCGGGAGCCAGAGCGAAAGACACCCAGGACAAGACAAACACACATGGAGGAAAGAAAGAATGACTTTTCCGAGAAAGACGCGGTGCGGGGTGGGGCTCCATAACCCATCCAAGAAAGCCTCAGTGATCATGCTCTACACCAGGCAAGGTATGCGAAACAGGCTCGTCAAATCCGACGAGATCTCGGGCGTGGGAACTCTTTTGCAGGCAATATGCTTCTAGTTTACTAGTTTTGTTGTTCAACTAGATAATTCTTCGCTTATTCCAGTAATCCAATCCCGAGTCCTTAAGATAATCGACTGGCACGATCCTCCCACGATAGGTTTCAATCTTCGTCATATGTCGTGTCATTTGTCTCGATAGTTTCCATTCTATAAAAATTTATCTTCGTTCCAAAGAAAACGAGTAGCCACGTTCTCCTAGATACGACACAACTAGTACGTGGTCAGACTGGAGATTGGCCGGGGCAACCGAAGGATGTTAAGGCCGATTGTATCACAAAATCAAACATTCAACTCAAGTCGTCGATAAAAACGACAAATTCGCCAACACAGACTCCGCCTCAAATACTTCACATTTTACCATGTTGACCGGTAAACATATAAATCAAAATCCGAAACAAAAATGTATACACACATTCGGAGAAAGAGTAAGAAAGAAACAAATATTCCAAAACTCGAAAGTGCAAGTACACGTAGGACTGAGTAAATATTTTTTTAAAAAGTAAATAAAAAATAGGTCCGTATATATAAAAACGAAAGCCACGGTTAGGGAGCTTAATCTTGTTGAGTCTATGCCGGCTAATTCTCGGCAGTGTCGCTCTCCGACGCCCCAAAACTGAACCCGCCACCGCAATCCGCCACTCCTCCGCCGCCCCAAAACCCTCAATTCCCACCTCCATTCCACTCTCTTCCCGCAATTCCGCTAAATACTCCAATTTTTTCTCCGCACAACGAGACAGAGTCAAAGCACAGGACTGGAGGAGTTTGCAATGCAAAGCTAGGACTCGTGAGGTATAATTCTTCTGCGACCCTCGATTTGTGTTTTGATCGAGTCCCATTTCGATTTTGATCGAACCCGTGTGGTGATTCTGCTCAATTTTGGTTTTTGTTTTGATTTTTGTTCCGATGTTGTTGTTTAGGTTGTGTGGATGGTGATGGAGATCAGGAAGGGTTGAATTGGTTGAAACGATTGATCTGTGGTGATTCTGTTTGTGGATCTGTAGTGATACTGTTGTGGATTGTGTTTATTGAAGTTGGGATTGTGATTGAAATAGTTGGGGATTGTTATTTGTGGGGGTTCTGGTATTTTTTTTTCCTCTTCAAGCTCATTGTAGAGTGAACTTAGCATTAGGGAAATAGTTTTGCCTTTTTTGGTGTAAATAGTTGGATTTGTTTGGGGATTTCACAATTTGGGTTCACAGAGGTGCTTGATCAACACTTTTTTGTAAAAAAAATAAAAAAACTAGAGTTGTTGATCAGAGTCTTACAAACAGCTCCAACTCTTGATCATGTATCTGCCACTCCGAGCTGCTTGTTAGAATTTCAAGTTTCGACTCTTTGGTAGCTGTTTTCCACAATCGAGGGTTTATTAGGAAAGGGTTGATTCTAGCTCTACATTTGTGGCCAATGGATGCGCTGACGAGTGAGGTGCCTGCCCCATTGGGTCGATGGGTCCAGCCAGAGCCGGCTCCTGTTCTCAAGGAAGGGTTGTCATTAGGGAATGTGCATAAGACAGGTGAGGAGTTTTCTATGAATTTTGTTCAGGAGCATTCAGCTGTAAGAAAAGTTCCCGCTGCTCCTCAAGTGTTGCAGAATCATGAGAAAAAACATGGGTACGAGGATTTGACCTTACTTCTTGGGTTGAAAAGAATGGATTCTGATGCTTCTGATGTTGTCTCTACAAATGGGTTTGTCAAAGGGGTGGAGAACGGTACAAGTAGACCCCGTAATGGAGATGGTAACTCTGAGCAAAGGTCTAGAAAGGCTTCTGGTGAATTGAATGGAAATCAGACTAACGGGTTAGGAGTTCCTAGTGGCTCTCAGTCTGAGAAGATGAAGTTTCTATTCAGCTCTGGTGGTAAAATCTTGCCCAGGCCAGGTGATGGCAAACTCAGATATGTTGGTGGAGAGACACGCATTATCTCCATCCACAAGAGTATTTCTTGGGAAGAGTTTGTGAAGAAAATGTCAAAGTTTTGCAACCAACCTCACTCGATCAAGTACCAGCTTCCCGGCGAGGATCTCGATGCCCTCATATCAGTGTCTTCTAGTGAGGATTTCCAAAACATGGTAGAGGAATATCATGGGGTTGATCGGCCAGAGGGTTCTCAAAGACTTAGGATCTTCCTAATTCCTCTTGCGGAATCTGAAAACACTTGTTCCTTCGAGGGAAGCGCTGTTCATCAGAATAGTCCTGATTATCAATATGTCGTTGCAGTGAATGGCATAGTAGATCACAGTCCACAGGAAAACTCGGTTGGTCAGTCTTTGGCAAGAAGTGAATCACAGGCTAATTTGGATAACAATCCAAGCTTCCTCACTAACCCTCCAACCTCTGTACCTCCTTTGAACACTAAGGATGGACTTAATGTCATGAACCCTATGCAGTTCTCAACTGAACCTCAACAAACAACAAGGGTTCCTAAATCTCCAGTCGCGCTTCCAGTGGGGGATTCCAAGAGTGTTTGTGTACAGCTACAAGGTGATAACACATATGGGATGAATCATCAATACCATAATGAACAAGTCCAGTCCAGTGGAGTGCCTTCCCACATCCCAAACCCGAACGGTGAATTCATGGTTTCTCAAGTTTTTGACCCAAGTGATAGTTATTTTCATGGGTTGTCGTGTCAGATGCCTACGCTTAAGGAGAGCAGATTCCATTCCGAAAAGCCTCTTGCACAACCAGAAGACCCATTGGGTCTGTTTTCAGGATCCAATGACTCCATCAGTTCTTATTCTGGGATACCACATGCATTTTCTGATTCGAAGTTGCAGGAGCGGGGAGGTGGATCTGTGTATTCTTCACATGAAGGAATGAACCCTTTGCCCACCTCACATTTCATGAAGCAATTATCTTCATTGTCAGTTTCAAGCGCCTTGCCGGAAAAGCCGGTGCAGTTTCATGAAAAAGTTGATTTTGGCAATCATCAAGCACAAAATAACTTACTGGATACTGAATTTTCTGCAGCAGAAAGAGGATTTGATATGCTGAGCTTTTCTCCCTATGTGGAGCCATCCCACAAAACAGGAGCTATCCTTCACTGTGCTGGTGATCTTGATGACAGATACCTGACGGTTAATGATGACTCAAGTAAATCTTTTTTTGTAGTACCAAACCCTCGCGAGGAATATCCTTCTACAGCGAAAATGACAGGTGGGGTCAATGAAAAAGAGCAGGCTGAAAATCTTTTTGATCAGATACCTCTTGTTACGAAATCGCCTGTTGACTCAAGGCCTACTACATATTCTTCAATGAAGCACACCCCGGATTATCAATCTGAAAATGCTTCAGCAGATCTTTGTGCCATAGGCCAAAGGATTGCCAATTATCAGCACTGTGTTTTAACTGAGATGATGCATGTTGACCAAGGAAGCAATGTGCCGTGTACTGTGAATGCTGACGTCATGTTTCCTAGTACCACACATGTAAATTCTTGTGCTGATTTTTTAACTGGTGCACCAAGCTCACATGTTTATGAGAATGATCTTTATTCCAAGGAGACGAATCCGGCCATGAATCCTACCTTTAAGGGAGAAGTTTCTCTGCTTGGTGATGATTTTAACAACTATTCTGACCAGTTTGTTCCAAAGTCAACTGGAGAAAATATTATGTTTGCACCATTGAAACCTCAAGTCAAGAGCAATGTCATGACACAGACAGAGTCAGGGTTTATTCTGGAAGATGTAACCAATATAGTGTCGCCTAGCACTCAGTCCCCGTCACCAGTGATCCCATATATTGTGGATGAGACAGCAACAGAGGTAGAGAGCATCTTTCCAGGGATTGACAATGAGGTACTGTTAGTTTAAAATTTAATTTGGTGACCCATTTGTATCATATGCATCTATTATATGTTTGAACCATTTCCTACTTTTTTGTAGGAAGCTAAAGCAAATGATGATGATGACAGTGAACTTATTAGTGATGAAATGGTAGCCGAATTGAAAGCCAGAACCTATGGCTTGCAGGTTCTGTTCCACTTTATTAATTACTCATGTCAGATTTTGATATGAGTTCTTTTGGCTGAACATGTTTTGGTTGTCGGTATAGTTAGACTGAGTTGACAATGCTCCATTGATCATCACTAATATCTTGAACATACAAAACCCATAATATATTGATAGTACATCTACACGCTTCATCTCACTACATATGTCTTTCAGCTCCCCTCAACTAGAATTGGAATTCAAGTCCCCTTAACTAGAATTGTACTAATTTAACACATAGTCTACGGAGTTGCATCAGGGCTTGTTAGTTGTTATAAAAGTAATTGAAATGTCGTGTTATATGCAGATTCATTTCAAATTCATTGTTGTGCATTCTTTTACTTTTGGAACTAGTTTTGTTCCCAACTAAAAATTTTAGGTGTTGAAATACAGGTTATAAAGAATGCTGATCTTGAAGAGCTACGAGAGCTGGGATCAGGTACATATGGAACTGTATTTCATGGGAAGTGGAGGGGAACTGATGTAGCTATCAAGAGAATAAAAAAGAGCTGCTTTTCTGTAAGATCATCACATCAGGACCGATTGGTGAGTGTCATTCTTTTGTCCAGAAATAACTCGATTTTGATTTTTTTTTCTCATATGATCGAATCATTGCTGTGGTTTGAGGCCTTATTGTAGGGACCATTTTAAATAAGGGAAGAGTTGATTTTTTTATAAAAAAATATCGGAAACTGCTAGTACCTAGCTTTGTATATGTTCCACATGTATTGTAGAGGACGGTTAAACGTTATTTCTTTTAAGAGGTATATGCAGAAGATCATATGCAAATTAAATTAAGGAATAATTGCAAAAAGGTACCCTGAGGTATTCATTTTTTTTTGCAACTTGTAGCCCTCTTCTTTGATAATCGCAAAAAAGGGCCATGAACTTGTCTTTTTGTTGCACTTTGTATAAGTTTATTTCAAAATGACGATTTTACCCTTGGAAATTTAAATTAAAAATAATTATCAAAGAACAAAAAATCCAAATTCTCATATCCCTTAAATTTCTTACTCTTTTACAGTACAAAAAGGAAGAAAATTAAGGTATATGGAAATTAGGATTATTTTTTTTATACTTATTATTTTTACATCTAAGTTGGAAGGGTAAAATCATCATTTTAATAAAAATTGCAACAAAAAGACAAGTTCCAGGTTCTTTTTTACAATTATCAAAGATGGCTATAAAAATTGCAAAATAATGAATACTCAGGGTACTTTGTTGCAATTATCCCTTAAATTAGTTATATAAAGCTGTCTTGATGAAAGCCGCTAATAATCAGATAATCTAACTCATTGGTTGTAACCTGACCTCACTTTCTAAATATTATTAATTCATGTGTAATAATAGGAAATTTTATTTATCAATTGGAAATGATTTCTCTTAACAAAATCTATCTCGTTTTAATCTTCACTGCAACTTGCATATAAAAATGATGATTCTTTTGGTGGTATCAGGCAGAAGATTTCTGGAGGGAGGCACAGATTCTCTCAGATCTTCACCATCCGAATGTGGTTGCATTTTATGGGATAGTCCCAGATGGAACTGGGGGAACCTTGGCAACTGTTACCGAATTTATGGTGAATGGATCACTTAGAAATGTCCTGCTTAATAAGAATAGGTAAGCAAATCCCATTCCTTAAAACTTACCATGTAATTGCTTCCACACATTTTTAGGTTCTCAAAATTTTACTCAGTAGTGTATATATATATATGCATTGCAGATCACTCGATTGGCGTAAGAAGCTCATAATTGCAATGGATGCAGCTTTTGGAATGGAGTACTTGCATGGAAAAAATATTGTCCATTTTGATTTGAAGTGTGACAATTTGCTTGTAAACCTGAGGGATCCACAAAGACCCATATGCAAGGTGTGTAAGCTCTTCATGATGCATTATACTTTCTAGGGATAGTTGCAGAAACTTGCGGTGAGCTATGCGCGTTTTGCAAATTCTACCGATGAACTATATTTTTTGCAAATGATATCCCCCAATTATTTTCCATCTGCAAATCCACTGATGAGATTATTCTTTTTTGCAAAAAGTCAAAGGTAACTATTTTTGCGGTGAACTATTGGGTACTACCCCTAACTTAAAAAAGTTTTTTGACAACCCCTAAGTTTTTATATCTCAATTTACTCTAATTTTGTTCAACTTTGGGTGTGAAATGACGAAAATACCCTTACTTTTTATATTTATTTTCCATGAGGGTACTTTCGTTAATAGTTGACGGAATTAGAGTAAAACAGACTAAAAAAACTAAAGGCGGCTGTCAAAAAGATAGTTGAGAACGATGTATACTTAGGGATAGCTGATTGAGATTTTCCCTACTTTCTGGACCTTGTAATCTATATTTTTCCACGTGAACTTGTTCTTATTGATCATCATTGTTGTGCATGTTCTTCAAGGTTGCTGATTTTGGATTATCCAGAATCAAACGTAATACTTTAGTATCCGGTGGTGTGAGAGGAACCCTTCCATGGATGGCACCAGAACTACTAAATGGAAACACCAACCGGGTCTCTGAAAAGGTTCGTGATCCATAAACCTTTATTTTACTATGTTTTAAGCAATGTGAAGGAAGGTAGGAATCACATCAAGAAGCTGATGATATGTTATTCATTTGGTTAGGTCGATGTTTTTTCATTTGGCATTTCAATGTGGGAGATCTTGACCGGGGAGGAGCCTTATGCAAATATGCATTGTGGTGCTATTATCGGTAATTTTTTGTCGTTGAAGCTAATATAGTTAACTAAATACCGTGAATTGAAAGCTTTGCTACAATGCTTTAGTTTTGCTAGAATCACGCACCAGTCTTTGATTGGCCTTTGTGTTGTGTTGATGATTTCTGATGAAGGTGGGATTCTGAAGAACACTCTTCGACCTGCTGTTCCACGAGATTGTGATCCCGAGTGGAGGAAGTTGATGGAGCAATGCTGGTCACCTGAGCCTGAAACCCGACCATCCTTCACCGAAATAACCAACCGGTTGCGTTACATGTCAAAAAACCTTCAAGCAAAGGGACATAATAGCAACCAAGCAAGACAAACATGAGTCCACTGCACATTTTCAAGTTCATGCTTTGGGTCGAGGGTTACAAGGAAATTGTTATTTTCTAGTTTGTTGATTTCGATCTTGGCCGTCTTAGTAAACACATAGATATCTTCATTTGTTGATTCTTTTTTATAACCAGCACTTGGGTTTCATAGTAGTAAGTAATTAAGATATGCTCCTTGTGTGGAGTAAAAATATGTGTACAGATATGTACAGAAAGAGTGTAATGTGTTGCTTGACATATCATATTTTGCTTCACATACTTTTCATATGTTCTTTATTCATAGACAAAATGAGGATGCAAAAAGTTTCCTACGCTATTTACTTGGGGAAGTGTTGCAGTACAAAACAAATTTTTTTTTATCATAAAATGTTCATATTTTTTTAAAAACAGATTACAAATTTGGGATAACGGTGGAAATATATTTTGGGATAACGATAGAAATATACTGTGTACTCTAATTAGTCACCAAACGGTTAGAGATCGTACCAAATTCGATGAGCTCTGGAAAAATCAGTATCAAATTCGGTGAGCTCCGGATCCGTTTTTCTATGTAGAAAACCGGCTATTTTCATTGTGGTAGGTTGTTATCTTGTATTTTTTTTGCTGCACCGTTGGTTAAAATCTATTAAAAATGACGCGAGAAGCAACTTAAAGTACTATGTGACACACATGTGACTTGTAATTTTCAAAATGACAAAATTACTCTTCATCTTGTTTGGGTGAGTTACAAAAAGAAACACAATTGTGCTTCATGTCTATAAAATCGAGTTATTAGACTTTTCTCACTGTTATAGCTGTTTAGTTTGGTCTTGTTCGGTTTGTGAGGCCTTGTTGCCCTGGTTGTTCTGGTTGTAGTGTGTTGTTTTCTCGGTTCTTGGTCTGTTCTTTCCCTGTTTGCTTCAAGTTAAAAATCTGGTTTTTAGAACCACTGGTTGTGGTGGTCTGAGGTGTCTATACGACATGCTCTCCGTTGTAATTGAGGGTTCTTCCCTTGTTCTTCATTTTCGTTTTGAAAACATTGGATTATCTATATATACTTGCCTTTCAAAAAAGAACAAAAAGAAACACAAGGTAACAACCTATCACAAAAGAAGATTTTGGAGAGGCTAGTTTAATCTTTTCGCTCGGTTTTTAACCCATCATAACCAGTGCAAAAAAAGAAGGTATAAGGAAACAACCTGCAACCAAACTAAACTACATTGTCCTTACAATTAACACCATAAAAAGAGCCGTTATCCCTATAATTAACACCATAAAAAGGTTTGCGCCATTGCGCTCCTTACATACGGGTAAGCATGAAGTCACATTTTTGCCAAAATAAATTCTATAATCCCAACGATTTTCATATGCAGAACTCAACTGTAACTCAAAAGTAAGAGAGGGTTTCAGAATTACAAAATAACTTGCTTGAGTCAGCAACATTTGAGTATGTTCCAGAATTACAACCATTCAAGCTTCACAATATTCATATGAACCCCTTTCTTTTACATCCCTAAAATGCTTGTGGGGTAGTAAAGCATTCCCATAAAAATTGAGAATACAATTTGCCTTAACAAGAAATGCTGAAAATAAGAGTAGACAAAGACCGATCGCTACTCTTCATTCCGGATCAGGCGAACCCCCAGGAACCAGCTGCATGACATATCAAACATACTACTATTAGCATCGTGGAGTGAATATTATTAAGGGATGGTTGCAAAAAAAAAAAAAAAAAAAGAGAACCCTGAGGTTTTCACTTTTTGCCACTTTTATCCCTCTTCTTTGATAATTGCAAAAGAATGTCATGAACTTGTCTATTTGTTGCTCTTTGTATAAATTTGTTACAAAAATAATAATTGAAGAACAAAAAAAATCCAAATTTTCATATCCCTCAAGTTCCTTACAAAGAGGAAGAAAATTAAGAGATGTGCAATTTTGGATTTGTTACTTATTATTTTTGAAATCTAAATTGTAAGGGTAAAATCATCATTTTTTTAAATATAAATTGCAACAAAAGACAAGTTGATGGTACTTTTTTTGCAATCATCAAAGAGAAGGGCTATACGTAGCAAAAAATGAATACCTCAAAGCACTTTTTTTGGAATTATCCCTATTAATAGTAATACATAAATAAACTTAAGAAATGGTTTGTGAGTTAGGAGTGATTTGGGGACGAAAAAGTTAATGATTTTTCGAGTGAGTGCTAGACTCTTTTGGTATATGTACTAGATCACCTTTCACGGATGTAGCTGGTTACCAATGATTTTGTATATGTTCTTTCTAGGGAATACGTTATTCACACCCCATAGACGACCTTTCATTTTTTTTAAACACCCCAACTGTCACCTTTCTCATTAATACAAAAACCCACGGATTCCGTTAATTTGTTCCAAAAAACAACCCACTTGATAGGTAATGGGTTATCAAGAACACACTGTGTCACCTTTCTCATATATCAGTGGTGGTATTTTGGAAGAAAATTAAAGGAATCCGGGGGATTTTGATAATAACGAAAGGTGACAGAGTGTTATTGATAACCCTTCACCTATATACTGTTTTTGAAAATCAAAAGTCGCCGAGGATGTGTTAGCGAAGTTCCTCCTCTTTCTATCTTGGGTTCAGAAAGAGACACAAGGGGCACGTGATCCCAAGAAGTCTATATTAGGAGTCTCAAGTTCTAACTATTGAGGCTTTTCAATGAGAAGGTGATTTAACATAATGTAATGAAGAAAGTTCTTTAGTGCTATTGAGTCCTGAAGACAAACTCATATTGTAGGAATTGCATGGCATGGAGTACTTACAATAGCAATGTTGTTCCCATTCAGCAAGATCTGGTCAAGCTTTGTTATCCGCCGCCCTTCAGCAGTGATTTCACTATAATACACACAGAAGCAGAAAATAAAAAGAAAAATTAGAATTCTGCATTTAACATAAAATAAAACTACTTTCAACTAGAGGAACATTCCTCCACAAGCAGAAGCCGAAATCATGCTATGCAGTCCTGGATGTAAGCAAACCCTGAATCTACAAATCCACTAACGGTTTTTTTTTGCAAAAAGTCGAAAGTAACCAAGCAAAAGTGTATATATAAGGGTTTCAAATTGCAAAATACGTAAACATGAGGGTTACAAATTGCAAAACACAAAACTGTCATTTAAAAAAAATGAAGTCATGTGACTGTCACATGACTAATATCCGTTCAAGATAACGGATATGCAGACGGAAAATAGCATAGGGGGGAACAACTATTCAAGGAGCAACTTACATCAAATAGTAATACACATTACCTTAGCAAAAGGAACAAAACTATGGTGACACAGATTAACCGATAAATAAACAAATGCTCTCATAAAATGGCCCGGCAAGTGTAATATAACACAAATCTAATTACTCAGCCATTTACCATTGTTGCCTAAAAGTAGAAGCCCGGATTTGTTCTAGAATTAGATACATATCCAACTACTGAAAAAGAGCTACAAACACACATCATAAGAGCAATGATCTAACAGTTCTCAGAGCATATCAACAATAGCTTGCAGCATAAAGGGGACGATATCAACACCCTCAAATCATAAGTCAATCAAAGCACATGTCGAAGCAAGCACAATCAACACCACAATAAGCCTCACAAAAGCCACATTTACATAACAAAGATACAAGAATTAGATACATATCCAACTAATGAAAGAGAGCTACAAACACAAATCGTATGAGCAAAGATCTTACAATTCTCAGTGCATATCAACAATAGCTAGCAGCATAAAGGGGGCGATATCAACACCCTCAAATCATAAGTCATTCAAAGCACATGCCAAAGCAAGCACAATCAACACCATAATAAGCCTCACAAAAGCCACATTTACATAGCAAAATTCAACAAAAACCAACCTCCATCTTTGCTCTCAAAATTGGATACTTACCACATTATAAGAGAAACACTAATTTCAATGAAAAATTACAAAAACAATCATTCAACAGAGATTGGAAGTGGGTTAGCTTACTATTCAGTGACATCTTCAAGCACCATGTTCACGTACACATCGAACCCTCTGAGAGTCCCCACGAGCTCCTTGTCTCCTTTCATTATCACCCATATTTTGGACCCAATACACCGATCAATGAGCTCTGCAAATTTTCCACACAGAAGCAAGCTTAAAAACTCCCCACCGTAGCCTTTTTTCTCGAGAAAATTAGGAAAAGAAAATCGCCTAGAAAGCGAAAGAAAGAGAAACCCACCTGACGGAAGGAGCTGCGAAGGATTGCTCGCCATTGAAACTTCTCTGAGCAGAGCTTTTGGAGACGAACGATCGGTTCAAGCTTCAAGGGTTTTGTGATGCTCGAGTTCGCAAATCAAAAGTACTGTACTGCGAAAGAGCTTTGGTGAGAAAAGACACTAGTGCCCCTATAGCCTTCACGTAATTACTAGGGATAATTAAAAAAGGTATACCTTAGATATTTATTCATTTTATTTGTAACTTATAATTTTTTTTTCCTTGAAAAATATATTATAAACTTAATATATTAAATAATAATAAATATTTTTTTTATATCTTTTACGATACAATGAGCCATAAATTTAAGAAA
>JAYMSV010000304.1:0-18303 GCA_036897745.1 Erodium moschatum
AATACTTTTATTCGATTTTATTCATTTATACTAAGTCACGTCACATCTCCGGCGTAAATCGGATTTGGGGCGTGACAAAGAGGAGGAGACACGACCCGAAAAGGGGATCATCCTCAAAACGAATAACCCGACCAAAACAGAAATCCTTCTTGTTTGAAACAAGCCTTGGGCCAACCACACGTGGACCAGAAGCCCAACACACGAGGGCCAAAGCCCAAAACACCACAGTTTCCATTTAAAATTCGGCCAAATATCAACTCGCCTTTGGGTCCGTTAGATAAACGCAATCTTACTCATGTCATCAACCTTAAGAAGCCACTAAAATTTCTTGAAATTTTTTCTCTTCACAAAGAGGGCTTCAAAACCTTTACTTAAATGATATCAAGTCATCAACTCTAATAAGCCATCAAATTTTCTTAAAAAAATTATCATGCACATGATTGGCTTTAAACTTTCATTACTTTAAGAAGTCATCAAATTTTTTTGAAAATTTTCTCCACACAAAAAAGGCTTCAAAATTTTTACTTGAATTAAATCAAGTCATCAACTTTAATACGCCATCCAATTTTCTTAAAAAAAGATTCATGCACAGGATTGGCTTTAGACAGTACACTATGCATCCAAATTAACTACTATGCATGCATTTGAAAAACTTTAATCGTTGTAAATCAAAGATGTTAACCATGGATGCTTGCATGTACCCAAAAGTTGATCGATATTAACATCGATCAAAGCTTCAACCATAAAACCTTTAGATCCTTCAAATGCAATGACATGCAAGAAGGAAATCGATGGTATGCAACCACGAATGCTTGCATATACCCCAAAAGTGATTGAAATTAAAATCAATCAAAACTTTTAACCTTAGAACCTTTAGATCATTCAAATACAATGACAAGTAAGAAGGAATTGATGACATGCAACCTTAATCAAGTTTCAAGAACACAAAATTCACCATTAATTCAATAAAGTTGGCTTTGACACCAGTTGTTGGAATTGAGTTTATGACTCAACCAAAACAAACAACCAAAGTGTTAATCCATAAACTCGAACCATGCCTTAGAGTCTTTGTTGAACTAATAGGAACAAAAGATTAAAACAGTGGAAATAATTAATAGTTACTTACTTGAAGCTATAGAAGATCACTTGATGAAGATAAACACGATTATGGATCTTCCAATAGATTATACTTGCTCCAAAGATTCTAACTGTCACATGGGGGTGGGAAGAAAGAGGAGAGGAAGCCAAAAGGTTTCCAACGTTTCAAGTATCTCCATTAGGGACCATAACCCTTATTTATAGATGATCAATACTTAATTAACCAATTATTTATAATTTCAATTAAGCCACTCAACCAAAGGAAATTTCAACTTGGTATCTGCACTTTTAACTTCCATTACTCCTTAATGATACCTATTAGATACATACTTTAATCGATCACTTAAATGTATTTATAACCTTAGTGATAACATGTACATTAAACACATATGCGCTCATCAAAAGGATTTTAATCCAACGGTGTATAATCTATAAATTCGATTTTAACTTAAATTTATAACAATTTTGTTTGGATTCATATGTACCTTATATCAACTTGGCTTGGAAAAACAATTGTGCCAGTAAACCCGGCGTGTGGGAGACCTGAGACCGAGAGTCATGTTTTATTTGAATGCACATGAACGGTCAGGTTATGGGAGAGGTTGGGGTTGGCTTTCCAGACTACTGCAGTGGATCCTCGGGAATGCCTGGGTCACTGTTGAGTTTAGGGAGGAGCGGGTTACTGGAGATGGTGGTGGGGTTGTGGTGGGAGTTGTGAAGGGTTAGAAATGCACGGGTTTGGAGCCAAGAGGTGGTATGCCTGGATGAGGTATGACGATCAGTCGAGACTCTGATTCGAGAGTGGAAGGAGTCTAAACCGGAGGTAGGGGGAGGAGGGTCGGGTGGGGACATGCATCTACGGGTTTGAAGGAAACTTGCTGCAAGTTTGGTCCAAGTAAACGTGGATGGCGCAGTGGTGGGGCTGGTTTGGGAGGTGGTGGGATGATTAGTAGGACTGGCACAGGTTGGGCTATTTCTGCCAAATGTGTTGTCTTCCCTGGTAAACAAGATCCGAAGCTTATTGAGTTGATGTCTATTAATGAAGCGCTTTCGTGGACATTATGAGATGGTTTGGTTCTCAGGTGTTATTGAATCACATTGCCTGAGTGCAGTCCAATCGATGAATGGAAGCGAGGTAATGTTGTCTCCTTTGGGTCTAGTTGTGATGGAGTGTAGGGCAAAACTGAAAGCCCTTCCGAGGTTTGAACTTATTTTTACTCGTAAAGAAGCTAACAAAGCTGCTCTTTGTTTAGCTCATAATACTAGTGACTGGTGTACTATTGATTGACAAATCACTGAGAGACCTCCCATTCTTTGTGACATTCTATCAAATGATTTGATGAATTAATAAAATCCCCAGTTAACAGTAAAAAAGAAAGTTGGCCTGGAAATTCTCTGCTATAAAATTATTCTACGGTTTTTCATCTAATAGAGAAATAAAACATATTTAACTTAAATAAAAACAATAATATAATTCAGAACGCAAATCAAAAGGTAAATATAGCAGAAAGGTCAAACTAAGGAGATTTCATCTGCAAGAATCAGTTTCCTCCATATAACCTATTCAAAATCACAACAAAATTTATCTTGACACTTTCTAGTACATGAAAGCAAGTCCCTGATTAAGAACCTAAAAACAGTGTTTTTATGTTTTCTTAGTGAGTAATATCCAGAAAAATAAAACTAGTCTACTTCTCACTTCTCAGGACACAATTTATGGCCTTAATCGGACACTAAAGCAGTTTTGTCTGCGGGCTCGGCTTGATTCTCTGATGTTGATGACTTCTTTCTCATGGTCCAGAACGCAGCATAGTATCGATTCTGCAAAGGACAACAATGACAAAGCTATGAGAGGCCAAGAAACTCATGACTCAGATGCTATATGCAGAAGAATCCAGAAAACAAATGTTCAAGTATATCTAAGGGGTAACACCCTCCACAACCTTTTAATTTCAAAAACACACTGTATAGGCACGGGTTTATCAAGAACATGCTGTCACCTTTCTCATAAATGCAAAAAACCATGGATTCCATTAATTTTCTAACGATTATGTTAGTTTAGGTCATGTTTTTTACACGTAACTTCAAATATTTTTATTTATGAGAAAGGTGACAATGCATTCCTGATAAGCCAATGCCTATACAGTGTGTTTTTGGAAGTCGGTCATCAAAATGAGTGTAAATAACGTTTCCCCTATACATAAGCACACAGTCATAGGTCAGCTATGGATGATTATCATTGCTTGAAAAGTTTGTTTTTTCATCTTTTCCCATTGAAAATCATAGGTCATAGACTTTTCTAGGTTATCTGTTTAGCACTGTTTTAATGTTCAAACATCATGGCATAGGGATCCAAGTACCTGAGTTTCTGTCACTAATTACCAGTTTGAAACTACATGATGCTTGAGAATAAATGGGTACTATAGAATTTGGAACCTTACTTGCATCATTGATTTCGGATTTGTGGTGTAGGTTGTCTCAATAGTCTTTTCTTTCTGCAGACAATGGTTGTAAAAACAGCAAATTAGAAGTTGTTCACAAAAGTCTGAGGAAACAAAAAAGGATAATCTCACAAGAGTATACTAATCATTTCACCTTTCCCACTTCGCTACACCAACTTATGAATTTTCTCACATAACTACACTGTCTCCAAATTTCTCACTTTACTCTATTTTGGTAATAAACGATAAAAATACCCCTACAACAATTTAGGGAACCTGGGGTAAACCTCACTGTAGCAGAGGGATACTTTTGTCATTTACTAGCAAAATAGAACGTAATTTTTTTTTTAAAGCTTAGTATAGTCAGTGAGAAATGTGACAAAGCTAGTATACTTTTGTGAGATTATTCCAAACAAAAATGATGTTGGTCGAGATTACCTCAATCTCGAATCCATATTGCAATGCTACCCTCTTCACATCTTCCAAACTCAGCTCAATCGACATCTCCTGTAGAGAGAGAGAGAGAGAGAGAGAGAGAGAGAGAGATTAGACGCTTAATTTTTTCCAGTGTTTGTCTGAAAATGTGATGCATGGAAAAAAACTTACATCTTGCCCACAAGTATCTGCAAAGTGATACAGTAAGGGCCCCAAATTTATCCAAACCTGTTGAAAATGATATGGATTAGCTAATCCTCAACCTCAAAAAAACAGAGAAACCGATGCGAACAAGCCATGGCTACTTACCCCGCCATCTTTAAGGATTTTTGATATAATCTCAATGTATTCAACAATGTTGTGTGCCGTATCAATGAAAAAGCAGGTCACAACTGCATCCCACATGCCTGCATGTAACATGAATGCTAAAAGTTCAAACAAAGATGGAGAGCAACAAATTTGCAAAAGGACTAAGGTGTTATGATGTGTATCAGTATGCATGACCCAATATTGCCTGAACGTCAACAATTCAGCAAGACATTTTGAATTTAAGGAATGGATCTTGGACCTGGTACTATTAAACTTCTAATAAAATTATGTTGATATGATTTATCAGCAACTCTAGTGCTACATAAATAAGCAGAAAACTTGTAAGTTAAATCAGTTAGGAATAGAGCACAAATTCAACTAAAAGCTTAAGTTGATAGTTGACGGATTAATTATAATTTTATAGTCTAACACGCACCCTCACAAGCAAGCCCGTTTTCGGGGTTGCTCATGAGGGCAGCCCATAAGAAGAGTTGGGTCAACTCACTTATTATTTTAAAATCCTATCAGTTCTTGAAACTCAAGTCAATCGCCATAATTCCAATTTTACGTTATTAAGTTATTCAGAACTATCCCATTTCATTGAATTGTGTGGAACTTCCTTTGTTATTGTGAAATTATAAGATCTAAACAAATATTTGAGAAATTACGAACTTATAAGAAAGGATTTAGGAAGTTATGTGAGTTTTTTGCCTTTGTATATATTATGTATTAATATAAAAAATACACATCAATATTTTTTATACAACCAAGTTTTACCAACATCTCCCCGGTTAGCCTCGCCGAGTTTTAGAACACTGGTTCAAATATTAAGTAACATTGCCCTTCAAGTGATAGTTTCCCACTTGTCTTACTCTTTAAGATCATCAGTAGGAAAACAATGCATAACAACTTAAATACTCTTCTATCCCAAAATAAGCACCGTATATCATATTTTGGAAGTTATGTATGAATTATCGACAACATCATCAGTTTTAGCTAGACACAACCATTTAGTGAGATAACATATGGAGATAAAGAGGTATGTAGAGGAAATGAAAGCACCAACGCCTTTAATCCTTGCTAAGAAGTTAAAGGGCCACTGATTTTGGGATGAAGGGAACAATAACTAAATCTTATACGCATGTCTCCTACATCAGTTATATGAACATATACAAGGCAAAAAAGTGAATACTATTTCCTACCTACATGACCAGGATCGTTGTAGACTTCAACAAAATCTCCACCACACATAGAAAAACCTTCAGTAATCCCTGCACTGTTTGCAGAGAAAAACTTTTGAGTAAAACATATCACAAGAACAAGGCAATAGTAGTATCAAGTAAAGACCCTATATATAGTCACCTAGGCTCAACACAAAAAATAACACTCGGCCATAAGAAGTAATTGAAACTAGGAGGACTGCATGAATACCTAGCTGGATGAATATCGGGAATTGGAACTGGACGAAGTTGGTCATTATCTGAAAGTGAATTGCAATTACTGTGGATCCACGGATATATCGTCCACTCCCCAGCAGTCTGAGCACTAAAAGAACAAAAAGGAAGCATACCCAACTATCAGAAATGACAAGTCTCTCAAGTGAAGGCAGAGAAGAAATGAATGATCTATCAAAAAAGAAGAAAAATGGCAATAAAATTCTTACTGGTTAAGAATAAAACTGGAGCATATCATCATGTAGTATGAAAATTCATTTCCCTGGCTTATGAAACCTATTTTAGATATACAGGAGGCATCAAACATCATAAAAGTACAAGTGTCTTCGAATGTATGTGTTTGAATCTGCATAATAAGAGTCATACCTAGACACGAAATCTCCAAAGCCAGCCTCCCAAGTCCAGCACCAGGGACTAAACATGCAGGAGGGCTGTTTAAAAGCACTACTGATTTTAGTAACTATGCAAGAAGGAATAGTGCCTCCATTGCAATGAGGAAGATATGCGAAAAATTTATCAAGGGATAATCTCATAAAACTACACAAAGCCACTAACCTTGTCAGATTTTTTCACTTAGCTACACTGCCTTTTAAATTTAATCATCTAAACTGAACTTTCAAATTTTCTCATTTTACTCCATCTTGGTAGGAAACCAGAAAAATACCCTTCATTAGTTTTCAAAAATTCAAAAATATGTCACTGCTACATTAAATTTTGCACGGAGTTCCTAAATTGCCATAGGTTTTTTTGTCATTTATTACCTCTCACTTAGCTACAACGACTTCTAAATTTTCTCACTCAACTACACTGAACTTTCAAAATTTCTCATTTTACTCTATCTTGGTAGGAAATGAAAAAAAAAATATCATTCATTAATTTTCAAAAGTTCAAAAATGTCACTGCTACATTAAATTTTGCATGAGTGTCTAGATTGCCACAGGTTTTTTTTTTATCATTTATTACCAAAATAGACTAAAGTGAGAAAACTTGAATGTTTATTATAGCTAGGTGAGAATATTTAAAAGTTAGTGTAGTTAAGTGAGAAATATGACAAGATTAATGTATTTTAGTGAGAGGAGGTAATATATGTACCTCTCCTTGCTGCGATTAGGGAATAAGACATTGAGCTCCTCAAGAATAGGCTTGTAGCACTGTTCCCGTTCTTTCTTCCCCTGTATAAAAACAATATTTGAAAGAAAATATGGTGATTAGCTCAGAAGCAATAGAAAATGACACCACCGAACTTGGAAATCAATAAAAAAAATTGAGCAATACCTCTTCAGCCCAGTCTCTAACTATATTCCTGATAATACACCGGACCTGAAAAGAAAGGGAGCACCTTATGCTGCTGAAACTTATAGATCTTAACAATTACAAGACAGCTTCTACATATGAAGATACACGATAAGATAAAGGTACATGTAATATGTGAGTAATTAACCACTTGAATAGAACTCAAAAGAGAAAAGTCCTGCCTTATCAACATCAACTAATGGAACATTAAACTGCATTGATGGCTCCAACGAATGATGATTTGGTGATGATACCTGAATATTAACAGAAAGCAACCCGAAAATTAGTATGGTTCAATCGAACACATTGAAGGATAAGCAAGATATTACAAAACTTATGGAATCTAATTCCAAGTGTGGCTCAACCTCACCATTTAATCTATCATGAAGCATTTTATCTACTGATCATTCTAAAAATAGTTCACAAGTTAGAAGACAACAATAAATAAACAAATAGGTATCAGTCTATATAGGATTGAAAAACCTTACATGTCCATTAGAACAATCATTATCATCACAACATGGTTTATTAGTCTCTTGGTTAAGCTCTGTGTTTGACGGACAGCTTGTGGTGATAGAGTCATAGAGACCTTCAGCCTGCAACCCCTGTTGTTATCTCCATAAGTAAAATATTTAATGAAAAAAGACATAAATGGAGTTGAAAATAGGGATAATTGCAAAATAGTACCCAGGTATTCACTTTTTACAAGTTGTAGCCCTCTTCTTCGATAATTGCATAAAACTGCCCTGAACTTACCTTTTTGTTGCACTTTGTGTAAATTTGTTTCGAAATGACGATTTTACCCTTGAAAAATAACAAGCAGAAAACAAATAATCCAGAATTTTCATCTCTTGCTTTTGTTCTTTAGACAAACAAAGATGAAGAAAATTAAGACAAATAAATTTTCTGGATTTTTTGTTTTTTACTTATTATTTTTAAAGGGTAAAATCATCATTTTGCAACAAAAAGGTAAGTTGAGGGCACTCTTTTGCAATTACCAAAGAAGGCTAGAAATTGCAAAAAATGAATACTTCAGGGTACTTTTTTTTTTGCAATAGCCCCTTGAAAATATGCAGCAAGAGAGCAAATACCTCTTTGTCAGTCACTTCTTTGGATTCGTCACACATATCACTGGTAACATTACTCGTTCCCACACAGTTCACTTGATCTGATTTCGAACAACATGTTGTTCCACTTGTTTCAGCAGGCTGACAAGCACATGCATCCCTTTCTACATTGAAGTGATGATTGTTAGAAGCATCTTCAGAATGCGAGTGTTCACAACAATCCCCATGTGAGTGTTCGCAACAATCCTCATCCTGGCTCATATCTAATGGAGGTTCAAATGCCTGTGAAAAGTTATAAATTCCGAAAGGCAAATATCAGAATGCTTCTTTACCGCTGTACCAATCTAAGAAGCAAAGCCAATACGCTTTCTCTAGAGTATTAAGTATTACGGTAACCTAACACCAATATGGAACAAAAAGCTGAAGATAAGGTGAGCTGAAGACAAGGTACTGATCTGCTACTGACCTGAAGCATGCTAAAAATGAAATATGAATTTTCCGAAATACACCTGCAGCAATAAGAGATCAACTAGTATCTATTAAAACAGTAGTCATGTTTATGCAAGTTCTTCTATTCATGAGACTTTAACAAGAACAAAAGCCAACAACTGTCCCTAAAACAAATACTATACAAGCCATGTAAAAGATCCATTTCAAAATAAGTGAGTTTCAACCTCTCTTATCACGCCATTAAATGAGTACAGTATGAGCATTTGAATGCATTATTTTGAAAAACAACAAGTTTATTAATAAAAATATAAAAGGGAGTGAATACCAGACATGGTTTATTCATCCGAATCATGATACCGTGTGGGCATGCAAAGGCATAGAGCACACTAAACATAACCTGATTACAAGACAATTTACATAAACAAGATAAAGAAACTTACTTTCTTAGTTTCTTTAACTTAAGCGGGTAATGGGATAACAAAGCCTGCAAAGAAACACAATGAACAAATAAACAATTAAATCCTAAAACAACTCACAAGATAGATTTCATACTCATAGTAACTTCTAAAGCTGTAGCTTTGAACCAATACAAATCAAAACCAACATGCCAATTTCAATTTCAGGGTATATTGGGTCAATGAAAATAAGAAAATACCTTGTGGGCAGGTGGAAGTTTCTTATAAGATCTTTCATATCTTCTAACATCGTCGTCTGCAGCATCAGGATAGCTGTACAAATTTAAAACACAAATACAAGGAACAGTACAAAACAAACATGTCATCCATACACGTGATCATCAAGCAGAGACTGAAATTTACACGAAAACACTGTCACTAGAAAGAGTTGACCAAACAAAAACAAAGTTGAACCCACAACAAGGCGGACTAGAAAATCAAGTGTGCGTGCTGAGCTACTGGAATTTGAGCTCGCATCTTAAAGTAAAAACCCTGAAATTGTTCGAAAAGTTGGAGAAGAACAATGAGACGTACTTGAGGTAGGCGCTGATGATGCGTCTGAGGGATTTGATTTCGAGAGCTTCTTCAAGCTTCCGCTGACGACGTCGTTCCTCGTCTTCGTCTTCTTCGCCGCCCTGTCGATACATTTTCGCCTCCGATTCTCTCGGGCGACAAGGGTTCAGGGTGCAGAGACTGAGACTCAGAGCGATAGTGCGAGTATTTAAAGGCCCAATCAGAGACCCAATGCGACGTCCTAAACGCACCGTTTCGGGTGACTCGCTCTGACTCAGCTCAAGCGTGACTCACCGAGTCATCTTCTTCTCAAAAGCTCAAGCTTAACACCATTTCAGCTCTACCCAGTAGACCTGCTCAAATTCGTCAAATGGGTTTTACAGATTACTGGGAGATTGGCTACTTATGTTGGTTGATTGGTGTGACTCAAACCTGGTACATCAACTTCTTAAACTTTCTATTCATGGGTTTGGGATGTTACTCTTGACAATCTCAACATGTTTCTATTTGTTTTCACGGCTCTTGAATAACCATAGCCATAAATTTTCATTTTCAGTGAAGTTCTGATTGATCAAGGCATGATTAGAAAACATGGGTCCTGATTGATCTCTTAGAACATTGCTATGAGGGGGAAAAACTGATATTTTCCTGCAAATCCTTAATGGGTTGGTTCAGTTTTTGTTGCATATCACAAAAATAGTCACTTTCCTTTGCTCAGTAGTGAAAAGTCAAGTGTTTTCTTTTTGTATTTGGTTTGTCTGTTTAGTTTTTTTCATGGAAAGCCCTTCCTCTTTGTTCCCTTAGATTGTTTGCTCTTCCTTCTCAATCACTCTCCTTTAGCTTCTCTCTCATTCTTTATGAAATGAAGTTACAATCTGCAAATTCGAGTAATTGCAATTTTGATCAAAGCTAGAATGGGGACTATTTTGGTACATAGTTTCAGTTTGTGGCTGAGTGGTGGACAAATGAAGCACAAAAGCCACTCTATGTATAGTCTAGTTTTCTTTGGTGTCGTTTGAATCTTCCTCTTCATCGCCATCGCAAGTTCTTTGTAGTTCCTAATGATACTCGTTGCTCTTATTGTTGGACTACACAACTTGCTCGCAAACCTTGTTAGGAGAAGGATACACTTTCCTAGGAAAAAAAAGGGTACATCGTCTATTTATGCTTGCACGAATTGTTGTTTGGAAATGCTGCTTGGATACGGTGCTTTCTCTTTTGTAGGAACATTTGCAAAGACTTCCTCATGGAAAGGCATGAATTTGCACATATGGGTGGATGTGAAGAGACTGGTGGGGTGCTTCCCCCATCTCTCGATTCCTTGCTTGCAAGCCATATCTTCGCTCTAGCCTGCATCGAACACAACCATTACCGGTTAGTTCAGAATAGAATGTCTGCATTCGTAGTTTTATGACTAAATTAATCTAAGTTGATCCTATGATTAATCTTTGTTCTCTACCTGAAATTCATTTACATCGCAAGCACAGACCTCTCCATTGTACAAAATGGTGATCTGCTTCTGACTAGCATTCCACAGATCATCCCTAATGTAGAAAATGAAAATGGATCACTGCCAATGACTTGAGCTTGAGCTTATAGTTTATTTGGTTCAAAAGTAAAGAAAAGAAAACAATTAATGTGGAACGGAAACAATAACCTTACTCTGATTTTGTATTGCCACCACTGTTAGAATTGGAAGTAGGAACACAGTGAAGGTTCACATTGCAGTTCCTCTTCATTTCAATCAAAACCCAAGAAAATTGAAGTAAAGTTCAAGAAGTTATAAATAAGAAGTTGAAAAGCAGAGAGATAGAATCTTTTTGTATGCATATATGCAAGAAACTATAACCTAATATAAGGTGTGTAATTTCACATGTGCGGAAAATAAAAAACAGGAGTGATTTTAACACATGAGAGAAGAACAGTTGTGATTCTTTCTCTCTCTTACTAACTCGCTACCTAAGTTTTTTGACATGTTTTATTTACGTTTTGAACCGAGAATTGCTTCTGCTTTGGAAATGGTTACCTAAAACGGAAACTATGTTATCTTTTACTATTTTGCTATTTTTGTGGATTAGATTCTCCCTGTCTCTCTTCTAATTCCCATGTGATCTTAAAGGAGCTTCTTGCATGTTAATATCAATAGTTGATGAGGCTATCGCAGGTTGGTGCAACTGCCCTTGAGTTTTCGGAGCTCTCCATGTTGTCCATGTTCGATTCTGGTTCTAGAACTGACACGTCAGCATATAGCCGATGATGATCTTAGTACAAGTGGTCAAGAGTCTCAAACATGTAAGTGACTCTAGGTCATAGTAGGGATAATTGCAAAATAAAATACCTTGAGGTATTCTCTTTTTGTAACTTGTAGCCCTCTTCTTTGATAATTGCAAAAAAGAGCCCTGAACTTTGTATAAATTTGTTTCAAAATGACAATTTTACCCTTGAAAATTTAGATTTAAAAATAATAAGTAAGAACAAAAAATTCAAGTTTTCATATCCCTTAAGTTTCTTACTCTTTGTACAGTACAAAGAGGAAGAAAATAAAGGATTCGAAAATTTGGATATTTTGTTTTTTTTGACTTGTTACTTTTTAAATCTAAACTGTAAGGGTAGAATCGTCATTTTCATACAATTTGCAACAGAAAGACAAGTTCATGGTGCTTTTTTGTGAGTGTCAAAGAATAGGGCTACAAGTTGCAAAAATGGATACCTCAGGGTACTTTTTTTACTATTATTCATTCATAGTACTCGAATAGTTGATATTTATATTGTAGAATTTCAAGTCTTGTTTCAAGAAATATTTAAGATCGGGCTCCACATCTCTAGTGTCAAGAACAAATAGGTGTGTGTATAAATACTTATATATACTCATACATGTATATAGCTCAATATGGAATAACCATGTCAACAGTTACAAGGATAAGATAAAATGAATTGAAGCACATGAACCATGCCTGTGGACACTTTCTGGCAAAAGCATGATGCACCCATGTGACTGCCTTTGTGAATGGGTGTTTGAGAGATACGTGTGAGGCTGCTATTTTTCTTCATACGAACCAATAAAACAATAGCACGTCTACTCCAATATCTCTAAAAACACATGATTTGATTTGCATATCCTTAAATAAGATATTAATGAAACGTTTTATTAGTCCATGTGGATATAGATTTTAGTTACAAATCCATACTCTGCATTTAGAAGACTAGACATGGATAGAGTTTCCCAACTGTTAATCAACATGATTGAGCAATATAGTGATTAAGTGTGTGTTTGGATGCCAAGTAAAGCATGTGATTAGTGGTTGCTTGTATGATTAGAAAAGGGCAAGAAAATGAGGAGCGATGCCATGGAAAGGGAATGAAGACTCATTGCTCATAGCTCAAATCAAGTTGTAATATCATGTTGAAACCCGGTCCAACCCGAAAATCTGAGGTCATTGAAGCCCCATAAAGTGGGTGTGACACTTAAATATGGTCACATAGGATGCTGATATTTGTAAACACTATCGGTGAACTTTTGTTTTTGCAAATGACATCCCCAACTATTTCCCATCTGGAAATCCGTTATCTTTGATAGAAATTAGTCATGTGACAGTCGCTTGACTTCATTTTTTTTGGAAATGACCGTTTTTCCTTTTACATTATACGTGTTTTGCAATTTGTAACCCTCATGTATGCGTGTTTGCAATTTGGAACTCTTATTTATACACTTTTGCAGGGGTACTTTCGACTTTTTGCAACAACAAAAAATAGCACACAGGTAGTATTTGCAACACGTGCATAGTTCACCGCAATGTTTTGCAATTATCCCTAGAATGTATAGCATTCTAGTATTTGATGTCATATGTCTTGTCTAGCTCACAGTGATATATGTCATCTTCTGAGTATCAACAGCTTTCATTTGCCTTTTTTTCTTTCTTTTCCGTTACTTTTTCAGTTAGCTCACTGAGTGGTGTAAATTCTAAGGGGGACTTATGGGGACTCTGAAGAGCTCACTACAATCATTCAAAAGCAAGCTTGCGGTAATGGTTAAGCAACCAAGAAAATGAGTTTCGAAGGAGCTGCACTGGTTAAGCCTCATGTTATTTGCATCCCTCTACCAGCTCAAGGCCACGTAACGGCCATGATGGACTTGGCAAAATCACTACACCTTAGGGGTTTTCATGTAACTTTTGTCAACACAGAGTTCAATCACAGGCGCTTTCTGAAATCCAGAGGTCCTCGTTGTCTTGACGGGTGTGCTGGCTTTAGATTTGAGGCCATTCCCGACGGCCTCCCTTCTTCAGAAGCCGAATCCACCCAAGATTCGCTTGATGTGTGTGAGATTGCTAGCAAGAACTTGTTGGGTCCATTTCGTGACCTTGTTGCCAAGCTCAATGACTCTGCAGCCTCAAATGTTCCTCCGATAAGTTGCATAGTCTCGGACGGTTTCATTACAGTCACTTCTTTGGTTGCTGCAGAATTTGAAATTCCAATTACACTGTTCTTTACCATCTCAGCTTGTGGCTTGATGGGAACAGTTTGGTGCTTTGAGAGACATGGGCCTCGTTCCGCTCAAAGGTACTACGAAAATCACTGAAATTACTGTCAACAAGTTAATATATATATAGTTTTTTATTTTTTATTTATTTTATCAGCAGTGTACCAGGATTTGAATTCACTTGCTTATGTAGAAAAGTAAGGAACACCAAACTTTTGATTCTTAGACATTTAAGATTGTTGTATCATGCACTCAACATAAATTGGCAGATCTAGAGAGAGAGGCACAACAAGGGTTAGAGAAATAGATGATAACGGTGTGAGAAAATATCGATGTTGGGATTTGAGTCCTAGTCCCAAGGACTCGAGTTAAAGTATTTGATAAGTTGAACAAGCAAGCTTTGGTTCGACAAGTTACTGTAAATAGGATATTTCGTACTTGAAATATGAAACATGGTTTCTCTAGTTGCATTTGGTACATATATGACCATGTCACGACTCATGAATCCTGGGTCGAGGCTTTATCAAGATTTGAGCTTCCCTTGCTCATGTAGAAGCAATGAAGTTCCAGACTTTTGGTTCTTATTTAGATTTAAGATTGATGTATCATGGGCTTAGGACCTCTCTTAATTAGAAAGGGGGTCTAACTTTGCCGCTTGATGACCCCAACCTTGAGGAAGTGGCAAAACAAAAGTTGGAACAAGAGTTTGAGGAGAGAGACCCAACAAAAGTTGGGGGTAGGTATCGCTGCTGGGACTTGAACCCAGGTCCCAATAACTCAAGTTCAAGATCTTGACCAACTCTGCTCAAGGAAGTCTTTCCTAAAAGAAAAACTTATCATGAGTCATGGCATTAGAAATGTGAAAACACAGCATGGTTTGGTTCACTCATAATCCAAGAATCACTAATACAGGCTGCTTCTGATAATCACAACAGTTTGAGCCTTTGCATACTTGTTTAATGCTCCATTGTGTTGATTTTAACACCTTTTGCTCCTCAACAGATGAGAGCTATTTAACGAATGGGTATCTGGACACAGTTATAGACTGGATCCCTGGCATGAAAGAGATACGCCTGAGGGATCTCCCAAGCTTTGTTCGAACAACAGATCCAAACGACACATTCTTTTGCTTGTCCATGGACGCAGTGGAGAAAGCTTCAAAATCATCATCACCGGTTATTGTCCACAGTTTCAATGCGTTGGAGGGTGATGTTTTGGATGCATTGGCTTCCATGTTCTCTCAAGTCTATGCCATAGGTCCTCTTCCATTGATTGTCAAGGACATACCAAAAGAAAGCCCTTTAAAGTCCATAGGGCACAGTCTATGGAAAGAGGACACTAAGTGTCTCAACTGGCTTGACTCTTGGCCGCCAAATTCTGTTATATATGTCAACTTTGGGAGCATTATCGTCATGACACCACAACAACTAATCGAGTTTGGTTTTGGCCTTCCAAATTGCAAACACCCTTTTCTATGGATCATTAGGCCTGATCTGGTGACAGGTGAATCAGCACTTGTGCCTGGTGAGTTTGTGGAAGATACTAAAGAAAGAGGCATGGTGGCTAGTTGGTGTGTACAAGAGCAAGTCCTCAACCATCCTTCAGTTGGAGGGTTCTTGACCCATAGTGGATGGAACTCAACTATTGAGAGCATCTCAGCCGGTGTGCCAATGCTTTGTTGGCCCTTTTTCAGTGACCAGCAGACGAATTGTAGGTTCACTTGCGGGGAATGGGAGATCGATAGCGATGCCAAGAGAGATGAGGTGGAGAAGCTTGTGAGAGAGGTGATGGAGGAAGACAAGGGGAAGAAAATGAGAGGCAAAGCTATGGAATGGAAGAGAATGGCAGAGGAAGCTGTAGGCTTTCATGGCTCGTCTTCCATAGCATTGAACAAGCTGGTCGATCAACTTCTTTTGCCCAAAAAGCACAACAATTAAACCCTCTTGAGAAAATTATTTGCTCTTCATTTCCTAAGTTTGTGTTTGATCAATTTCGAAGTTTTAATGCAAGAAATGACCTTATTATAACAACCTACAAAGAGCCGATATGGGTACCCAAAACAAACGCAAATAGATAACAGTCTATCCATTGTTTGTCAAGGACATACCAAACGAATGTTTCCTTATCTGATAGGACTTACTTACGATAGTCAGGGCTATTGGTACGTAGAAGCCACACATTTAGTGTTTTTTAATACTCTAACCCAACAAGGTTTGAGTGTTATGTTTTACGTGTACAAGAATTTGATCCACCCAACAAGGCATGCGTCCTTATGGACAAATCCGTTTATAAGTTTAGATGTAAAATATCTAGCCTGAGATTAGTGGCTGAACCATTAAGGTTTTGGGAATTTCTTTAAAATACTCCTTTAATTTCTCAGTTGTGTCCCCCACCTCAAACTTTTAACGTCACGTATTATCATTGAATTAGTGTCCTCCTCACTGAAAGAGTTGGCTTCGTTACTGAGATTAAGGACAAATTGGATAAATAGAGAATAGATTAGTAGAGAGTGGAATTTGAACCTACATAAGTGAAAAATCCGACTCTCATATCATATTAGAATTTAGCTTAGCTTCATGCTCAAACTCATAGTTGAAGGCCTAATCATAATTTTACATTCTAAGAAAGACAAACTCTCATCAGTGGTGTAAGTCACTCTTACCAGATAAGGAAATATACTAAACGCAAAGGTCATTGCCTTGATGATATTATAAAGGCTATGAAGCTTGTGTCAAGGACTGAGACAAAGGAGACAGACGGAGTTAAGCCTCATGTGATATGCATCCCAGCACCAGTTCAAGGGCACATAAAGGCCATGCTGGACTTGGCAAAAGTAGTATACCATAGAGGCTTCTATGTAACTTTTGTGAACACAGAGTTCAACCATAGGCGCTTTCTGAGATCGAGAGGCCCTCGTTGTCTTGACGGGTGCGCTGGCTTCAGAAGCCGATTCCACGCAGGACTTGAATGCTCTGTGTGAGGTCGTGAGCAAGAGTTTGTTGGGTCCATTTGGCGACCTTGTCACCAAGCTTAATCACTCTGAATCTCCTCCGGTGAGCTGCATTGTCTCGTGCCTGTTTCCTCCATAGTTGCTCAAGAGTTTGGGATTCCTATCACACTTTTCTTTACCTTCTCGGCTTGCGGTGTGATGGGATTTAAGCAGTTTCGTGCTTTGAGAGAAAAAGGCCTAACACCCCTCAAAGGTACCTCAAAAAAACACTGAAATTACTGTTGCTTCTTCTGTTGATAGGTTATAACTGATACTTATTACATACGTTTCACTTACTTTTTATAGTTACAGTCGGCATATATACCGTAATACTTCTGTAATATATATAGTAACTCCAAATTGTTCCAAACCGTGGACGACTTATTTTTCTATATACTAATGATCAAATATTCGCTATTTAGATTTTAGCGGAAATTTCATTATGATAGCTTGATAAACATTTATTTTCATATAATTCCCTAACCTGTTTTTCTTGTATTATAATGTCCTATCAAACATTTATTTTTAGTTTGGTACCTAACATTAACTTTCTATTATTTTTCCCTCCAAAACAGATAAAAAGCCCATAATACCCCTATCTAATATTCAAAGCCCATAATACCCCTATCTAATAGTCAAAATTAGATGCGAAATATGAAGTAATTTACCCTTAAAAAGAGGTTACTCAAGGTTATGAAACGGTAGACAAACACTGTTTCATAAGCCTAACAGACCTTTTTACTTGAAGTCATAACTCTAGTTGATAATTTCTTAAGAGCAAATTTGGTATTACGGAAGGGTAGCTAAAGGACCTGAACGATTCAAACGGATTTCGTTAGTTTTCAACAGTTTTCGATAATCAACTGTTATGATTTCAGAATAAAAGATCGACTAGAGATATGACGTCAAAATGAGGTATAATAGAATGTGCTGAAATATGGCTTTCCCAATGTTAAATATATAATCTTGTTGTCGTACAATTTTCTTTTTTTAACGTAAGGTTGGATTCTAGACTGAAAAATTATTAATGAAGAGAATTGGTTATCTTATAGAATTTTTGACGTCCCATTACAATAAAGACATGGAAATTTCTATATCAAAGCAGTAATAATACCAGTTTTCTATATATAAAAAAGAGGAAACTATGTGTCCAAACGGTTCTTGACTTTTGTTTTCGCGATCCAACTACGGCTTGACCTTTGTTACATTTCCCATCTGTGAACTTTACATTTTTTGCGAAAACTAACATTTTTCGTCTATTTTGACGATTCCGTTAAAAAAATGCTTCTGTGCACGTGACCAACACGTGTTCAAAAACT
>JAYMSV010000305.1:0-18289 GCA_036897745.1 Erodium moschatum
GAATCTCGTCGACCCCCCGCCGCCGTCTCTCCCGACAACCCCTTACATATGGAGTTCAGGATATGGCTGCAGGAGCTGTGGGGTCTAGATTGCTGGTTCTGCCGTTGGGTTTTGGGGTCTTGCCGGGCTCGAGGAAGATCGGTTCTTTTGTTGGTTTTGTTTTAGTTTGTAATTGGTTGGTTACCTCCCTTTGTTGGGTTACCCCTTGTTGCGTGTTCGTTTGTGGTTCAAGTTGAAGAAATTTGGGTTCTAGACCTTTTGTATGTGTTACTTTCTGTTAGTTTTTTGGAGCTTGTTCTAGTTCGGTTCGTCCTTGTTGGGTTTGTTTAGTGTGCTTTAAGATTGCAAAATGTGGATATAGAAACTTTAGACCCTTTCATTGTTTGCTTCAAGTCTATAATATATGGGTATAGTTTAGACCCATCCGGTTTGTTCCGGTTGAAATCTGTAATGGTTCCATGCTCTTATTTGCTTTTCAGAAATCTGATTTTTTCAAATAAACTTTGCTGATAGAAGAAAAGAGCAAAAACAAATAAATACCATGATTACATAAGGATGCGTTTAACTTGAGACAAGAATATGATTACATAAGGATACGTCTAACTTGAGACAAGATTAGTTTGACATAAGTTTCAACATTCACATATGCACAAAAACAGATTAATACGAAGATTGTAAACGATAAATTTAACTTAGGGCAAAATAGTTTAACACAAGTTTCAGCATACACAAACATAAAGACAGATAAATGTCGTGATTATATAAACAAAAGTTTAACTCAAGACATAATAGTTTAACACAAGTTTTAGCATGCTACATAAGCATAAGTTTAACTCCAACTACATAGTACATCAGCTTCCTATATATATCTATATGTTTCGGAAAGTATCATCACACAAATACCTACGTTAATCTATCTGTTAAAATTACAGATGTTTATACTAATCTACATACCAAATATAAAGATTAGGAAAAGTATGTGTAATTTCCGAAAGTTAATGTGTGCGTGTATAATGTATACGTTAGTGTAAGTAAACGTTACAAACCCTTATAAAAAAAAATAGAACACCACAAGAATGTCAACTGCCTTTACTACCACTAACACTAAAAAAATCCTTAATTATGAGACAATGATATGTTTTATTTTTTATTTCTCATGTTACTAATGTTCTCTTACTCAAATAGGGATATCGAATCAATAAAGAAAATGAGAGATTAAGTCGTGCTATGGAACCTCGTCAAGGACAAAATTTGATAGATGCATGGAACTCTATACCGGAAGAGTGCTTGAAATGCTTGCTATGAGTCCTATTTTTGTTGGTGGAGAATACACCTTCAGTGACACAACTCAGGGGAAAGTAAAGATAATGCTTTGCAGCAGCTACTCGTTCGGCTTCATCGACTTCATCAATTGCAGGGGTAACTTCACCAGTTCGAGGGGTAATGCAAATAGCCAAATATTTGTCATACCTCATGGGCACAACTACAAACCTCCGATTGAGAACAAAAGACTCGCCAGCACTGAAAGTCACTGCATGACCTCTATCTATGTTTATCAGTGATGTAACTGATATGCCAGTGGAAAAATGTGGTGGCAGATCCTCCAAGAACTGATAAGCTGCTATTTTTCCCCAAAACGGGATTTTTCGATTCGACCCTCCTCCTCGTTCTTCCCCCTCCTTGATCATAACCTCGACCTCAGCACGAGCACCAAAGACCACAGAGTAACACACGACAAACTCGAATCCGTGCTTGCCCGGAACAACAAAATAATAGCTCGAGTCGACCTCCTCATCGCCCTCATCAGCGGAGTGGTAGCGCTCTTTATTGGCGATCAACTTATCTTTTTCGGAACCCTTCTCGTACAATTTCATCTTAACACATAGACGATTGGAGGCAGAGACGGCATCGAGAGGTGGTGGAGGCCGATCAGATTCATGGCGGTCCGAGAGGGAGAGGTAACTGCCGTCGTAGTAATCGGTGAGATCGAGATGGTCGGAGTTGTCCCTGGTACGGCTGTAAAGCTTGACCTCGGTGTCGCCGACTTTGAAGGAGACGTCGCCGTAGACGTCGCAGTGAGGACGACCCTTCTTATGACGCACTTTCACGAACATCACGCTCGTCAGATCCTCGCCGTTGATCTCCACCTTCTCATCGCCTTTCTCCGGCGATATACAATTCTTCATCCACCATTCATGTGTAACGTCCATCCTTTCGAAACTGAAGAATTAGGGTTTCAATACTTTCACTTTCACCCCGGACCTATGCATTGCATAGTTATTAGCCAAAGTATGAATTGGGATGAAATATGATATTTGTATTATAAATTTGTGATCAAATCTCTCTTGGGTTCCTCTATTGTCCCCAAGCCTCTTGTCTCCCGTTCAGTTGATTCCAAGATTACATACCGAACAGCAATTTTCTATCGTTGGACGATGATTCACCTCTTGCTCGTTTAATAAGAAAAAAAAGGTGCAAGAAGCTCGGTCGTCGCAAGCCTCCCAATTTTGTTCCTGTTACCTTCTACCAGTTCTTTTCATAAAAGTCTGAGGCTAAACGTTCGTGGGACCTCTGCAAATCCATGGGGTTTACCGCCAATGTTTACCAAGGACAGAGTCATTAAATTGTTTCAGAGCCTCTCGTAAAGTCGGAGATCGTTTGCGTTGGATGAAGTTGATTTATGTACTGTCCGTTTGGGTGAAGTCGTGCTATGAGCCAACCTTTCGGAGAGGCTGTTTTATGGGCGAAGCTTACGGGAGACGTTGGTGTTTGCGCCAGTGCATGATTCCACCTTACCGATCACATCTAAATGCAATCTCATCCATGGGAGGGGCATCTCGAATGATTTTGGCGAATCAAGACGGGGCCGACAAGACCAGAACGCCCCACCGCGAAAGGTTGGATTTCAGAAGAACTAGCATCGCATACTCCGTAGTTTTATATATCCGTTTCTGTGTCTATTTGGTTTCTTTTCTTTTCTTGTCTACGATGGAAAGTAGTCTACTTTTATAGGCCTATGAGCGCATGTACACCTAAGGGTGTCCCAGACTATATTCTGGTCACCAAGATATATGATCTTAAGAATTATATTATAAGTTGGAGCCTCTTTGTTTCAAAAAAATAAATAGGAAGATTGAGTAGGGGATGGTTTGAACTAATTTAGGGTAATTTTGAAAGGGGGGGAGAAACCTCACCCTCTCCGACGACCATAAATCTCATCGAGCCCTCGTCCCCGTCTCTCCCGACAACCCTTTACATGTGGAAATTTCTATAAGATAATGACAATAGTTAACCATACACGATATCACATATATTCTAGATAATTCAATGAAAATTTCTAGAATTATTTTGAACCAATTACTTCCGAACATGACATGAATATACATTATTTAGGGATAAATGTAAATTCGTAAATTTATATAGAATTCTAGACGATAAATCTTATCCATCGAGGGTGTCTTGTTAGAAATTAACATCCATCTTCCATTTTAGATTTTTTTTAGTGTTATAAATAGATGTCGAAGCTCATTTGGTCAATATATATCATATAGTATGATATTTTTATATGAACAAATTTATTTATTTTCCTATTATATTATTTATAAGAAAAAAAGTTATCGATCAAATTTTGCTTTAGGCCTCATTGGGTCGGACCTGGAAAACAAAGTCATGTTGGTTCCAGTGGTTGATCAGGAGTAGGCCATTTCCAGTTTTATCCTCTGTCTTCATCGTCTTTTAGTGGGTCTAAGTTAAAAATTTGGGCCAAAATAAATAAACAAATTGGACAAGTGTTTCTTTCATTGGTTCGAATATACGAAAGAGAAGTATGGAACAATAGAGGTGGCGACCCGAAAATCAATTTTAACGACTGAGAGGATCCTTACCTTTCCCGATGAAGACTGGCGGTGATGGCGACGACGAGTAACTCAAGGAGGTGGCGCGTGGACAAGTAATATGTCGGAGAAAAATCCAAAATGTCGTCAAAATTGCGTCGAAGAAACGAAGGTCGATCTGAAAGCGAACCTATAGAACACTGATCGTGGCGATGAAAACATGGTGGCGATGAAAATGTGTTGGCGGCTTTTGTGGCAGCAAGGAAATCTGGCGGCGACGAGGAAGAGATGGCGTCGTAGGCGACAACAAATCTGGAAGAAAACCGAGAACATGAGGTTTCGCTGAAGAAATAAACTATCGAGAAAACACAACCAAACAAGAACAACAGAGTCAATCTGGAGAAAGCTCACCAGAGTTAGTGGTAGGCACAAATCACACAGACCGACTAGTCTACACAAATAAACAAAGCAATCAAGTTGGATAGGTGGATCGCCGATGGAGAACATTGGGATTCTGGTTGTGAGCTGGACATGGCTCGTTCTTTTGTTGTTGAAGGCGAAGCCGGGTTCAAGTTTAAAGTGTGTTATGTTGGGATGTTCGGGGCTCGATTTGAGGTTCAGATTATGGTCTCCGGTGGAGGAGAAGGAAACTCCATGTGTGGACAAATATCAGTTTATCAGTCCTTGGAGGCCAAGCTTGCCCAAAAAGCAGCTGATCCGTACTCGGAGGCCCTAAAAGCGCCTTATCTGACGGAGCTCTATGAGTCCTTGATTCCCAGAGATGGTCAGCAAGTTGGCGAAACAATTACGCCATTGCTGCGAATATATGAAAAGAAGCCACTTAGTTTGGAAGATGGGTTGCGTATCAATTTGAATCGTAAGTTTGTAGTGGTGCCCATGACTTAAGACAGATATTTAAGTATTGCCCTTGCAGCTGTACCTGTACCTAGTGTTGAGACTACTACTGAACACCACGAGGTTTATTTTCCCCTCCGTGAACAATCGTTCTTGACCAACGAAAACAAGACCCATACCAAGATTATGAGGCTTACCAACGGGACAGAGCTTTCTGCATCCATCAAATTTGTATAACCCGTGTCTATGCTTGAAGAGGTATATGCTTGAAGAGGTATAATTTCTTTAATTTCACTTAGATTCGATATCCATATTTTATAGTCTTTGTTATTGGTAGGAGAATGTTCGGGATGGTGGAGGAGTTTTCAATTAGCCATGTATTATTCACTTTTTTGCTCCTCTAATTTGTTCTTTGTAGTTGAAGTCAAATGATCGTGTCTCAAGTTAAACTTATGCTTATGTAATCATGACATTCATATATTTTTATGCTGGCATAGGATGCTCAAACTTGTGACAAACATGACACCACATTTGCCCCTCATTCTTTGAAGAGGTAACTTTTCTTATTTTCTTTATTCGTTCACTTGGTTCGGTATCCATATGATCATGTAAAATAGAAACATTAAGGATTATTGTGCATTGTGTTTCTGAAACATTGCAATTGTCGTTTTTATTCGTGTTTTTTCTTTTAATAATCTTCATTACTGATTGACTCATTTTATTGAGTAGAATACAATTATAAATATATAAAATCTTTATTTCATTAGAGAGTGGTGGCTTAGAATGAAGGCTGTTGTTATCATTGTTGATGTTTCGTTTTTGTTTGTATAATTGTTGCTTCCTATTTATTTCACACGCCCCGCAGCTCGGAGCATGAGGGTGATCGTGCAGAAGGTTTCAATTAACTATGTGTATATTATTCCCTTTTATGTTCTACTCTTGTTTGTGATGTTGTTTCCCGACATATAATTGAAAGAGATAGCCAAGTAAGGTATAATGTTCAACGCGAAAGGAAAACATGTAATCAAGAAAATAAGGGATACCGAAAGATAAACAGATGAACCAATTTGATAATTTGTCGATTGTAATAAAATTCGATCCTAACAAATTTGAGTTATACTAAAAAAAGGTCACTCTAAGAAGCGTTTCAACAAGCAGCTAGATGTTAGAAATATGTGGTTTTAGAACTTATTTCAAGAAATCCCAAAAAATCAATTGGAGGCATCTCGAATCATGAAGTAATGCAATATTGTAACATACTTCATGATTCGAGAATTTGATCCCAAGGCCTATTCTCAACCTTTTACCTATTTTTTTGTGATCATGAATCTAAAAATTTGTTCTGCAACAAACACCAGTGATGTAATGGTAGAGACAAAATTTAGTTTTGCTCAAAAAAAAATGTTCGATCTTACGTTTTGTTATAAGAAACATTAAGCAGGATTCGAGATTCATGTGGTGACTAGGATGGTTTGTGATGTGAATCCCTAAAACTGAAAGGCTTCCACATTGAGGAGACCATGTATGGGATTCATGGTTTGCAAAAGTGCCGAGTGGATCTGATTGGATAATTAACTATACTTTTGATGAAATTTATTAAATTCATATTTAAAACAGTAAATACTAAATAAAAATGATAAAATTAATTAATAAATAAATAAACAAATAAAAAAACAATTAATAAAAAATTAATGAACTAAAATGGATAATTAAACTTGAAATTTCATTACTCCCCGAATAGTACATCAAACGAAGTTCGGTTTCGACCTCGCGACGTTCGGCTTTGAGCTCCTACCTCATTCGAGACTCGTCGTCGGACATTTTTGATCGATATAAATATGAAAAATTGGAGAAGAAAGTACAGACGAGCAAATGCCCTCGAAAAGGCGGGGATTTGGAACATATATAATTCATGAAACCTAGATGAAATATCAATGCAAGTGCAGAGCAAATGAAAAAAAAAACAGAAATAGTTAGGATATATATATATTAGCTCAATGCAATTGTATCTAGTATAAACACAATACTACATAAGCATACAAACAGATGAATGTCAAGATTATATAAAGATAAGTTTAACTTATGACATAACAGTTCAACACAAGTTTCAACATACTACATAAGCATATAAACAGATTAAATGTCAGGATTACATGAGCATAAGTTTAACTTAAAAGACATAATAATGGTTTAACACAAGTTTTAGCATGCTACATAAGCATAAGTTTAACTTCAACTACAAAGTTAGTAGCAGGAGACCTTGAGACCTTCTCATTCATCATCTGTGGGCCTCTGATCCGCTGGCCTGTGAAACAAATAGGAAGCAACGATGAAGCACTAGAATACGAAAGAAACATCAACGATAATAACAATAGCATTTACTCTAAACCGATAATCCATTGGAAATTGCAGTGCAAATAATCCAGAATGAAATAAAGGACATATAGAAGCAGTGAACGAGTAAAGAGAAGAGAAGGAGAGAAGTTACCACTTCAAGGAAAATGGATTTTTAAGCTCGTGTTTATCCTACATAAGCATAAAAAACAGGCGAGTGTCGTGATTACATAAAAATAATATAAGTTTAACTACAGACGTTATAGTCAAACACAAGTTTCAGCATGCTACATAAGCACAAGTTTAAGTTTTTTTTTTGATCGGCAAAGCAAATTTAAATTAAGTGTTCTATGAAGAGTAGAGCAAGTGTGAAGTACAAGAAGTGAGCGTTCCACAAGAATCTCGAACCAGAACCCTCAACAAGAAGAGGGATTACAACCAAGAGTTAAAAAAAACAATACAACCTGAAGATGAACCACAAGAACACATCCCAGCAGGGGAGATACAACCAGAACAAACTTGCACAAGAAAAGGCAAACAACAACTAAGCAAACCAATAAACAGACCAAATAGCCAACCGAAAAGCCCAAAGAAACAACAAGGTCTTGAACCAAGAATTGACCACAAAGAAGCTCCGTAAAACAAGAGTACGAAAAGGGTCTATCTACCCTGAAACCCATCAAATAAGAACAGAAAAAGAACAGCGCAACAACACCAGAGAAGGAAATCGTAACTCTAGTATCAGGCAGACCAGAGTGTACTCGACTCTAACCCTTGAAGGAACAGAATCCCTCCCAGCTCATTAGGAACACCTTACCCCGAAGAATACCGGAGCCCTAACATTGTCGGCGGCCAGGCCCGCAGCGACAGAGACTAAACCGATGTAAACCATCGGAACCCACAGACCTAAAAACAGAGACGATTTGCTTCAAAACAGGCTTAATGGCCATAAACTCTCGTCGGTGGCCAACACCCTGACCGGCGAGTCCGTTGGAGTGAGAGACGAATTTAAGTTGAACTACAAGGAACAGCTGTATGTATAATCAGAGACTAATTAACAGAAGAGCAGCATAGTGAATTATATATATGGCTAGTTGAGAACTCCTCTCCTCCACCATCATGATCAACAACACTGCTCTCCATTTTCTTCTATACAGTAATAACAATAACCATAATGAAATGAAGGTTTTCGTTTTGTCAATCAATAAGAAAGATTATAAATTAAAGATAACAAGTCGATAAGAGAAATTACCACTCCAGGGCGGGTAAATGTGATGGATACAGAAAACACTATCCCATTATGGTGGATATCCTTGGTATGGGTCATCTCTTTGTTGGTCCAGAATGACAAGTGGTTCTTGTCACGAGAGATCGTCGTGAGGGGAAAATCAATATCGAGGTATGCAACAAACTCATCGTCTAGGAGAGGGGCAATGGCAATGCAAATAGATAAATATTGTTGATAAACCATGGGCGCAACTACAAACCTGCATTCCAATTCAATCATCAATGCAAATACATAAATATTGTTCATAAATCATGGGCGCAACTACAAACCTGCGTTCCAATTCAATCATCAATGCAAATACATAAAGGGGAAATCACCTTTCCTAACCCCAATTGAGCTTTCGTTAAAATTAACTTTTCAGTTAGTTTTTTGACACGTGTCAGTTCACCCGTACGACACGTGTTTGACACGTGGTCAAAAACTAACGGTTCAGTCACTTTTAACGACAAATGATAGTTTTTACAAAAATTGAAGGTGAGCGTGGTTAGGAAATCAGAATGAAAGCTCAAATGAGGTTAGGAAATGTGGTTTCCCCGTACATAAATATTGGTCATAAATCATGGGTTCAAGGGCTCAACTACAAACCTGCGATCCAATTCAATACTATCCCCAACATTCAAAGTCACTGGTTCTGTATCATCTATGACTCTCAGCATTGTAATAGTTTCGCCAAAGGGAGACCAATCCAGGTTCTGGTAAGCTGCTATTTGGCCCCACATTGAGATTGCGTCTCCTACCTTGTTGATCTTAACCCCAACCTCGACACAAGCGCCGAAGACCACAGAATATTCCACCACAAATATGAACCCTAATAAGCCCTCGATTTCAAAAGCACGAGCCTTGCCCGCGTGACAATTACGATCCTCGGTCAATGAATCAGCGATCAAAACATCTTGATCCTCGGAAGCCATTGCCTCGTACAGTTTCATCCTAATAAGTAACGGCCTGTACGGCTTGGAGTGAGAGACGAAGTGAAGAGGTCGTCCGGAGGATTCACGGTCGTCGGCGAGGGTGAGGTAGCTGCGGTCTGCGTAGTCGGCGAGATGCATGAGCTGGGAGCTGTCCCTGTCACGGCTGTAGAGGGTGACGAAGTCTCTGCTGCCGTCGGAGACGCCGCCGAGGTTGAAGGAGATCTCGCCGTGGATGGAGCATTCAAGGTCGTCTCGATCCCATGGAGGCATCACTCTCACGGAGGCCACGTGCGTCAGGTACTTTCCCTCGACCTCCACCAGCTCTTCGCCGTTCTTCCTCCCGGAGAATATACAATTCGCATTCCACCATTCCATTGTAACGTCCATCCTTTTCTTCTGTTTTGTTTTGTTTTGTTTCTCACAAAATTGAGGAATTAGGGTTTTCAAGCATACAAAATGATCTAGAGCTAGCTTATAAACCGTTAAGAGAACGTGCAGTCGTAAACGTAGATCAGCGGCGATCAAGCTTCACAGCGCCGATCCTTCTGTTGTCCAACGGCGATTTCACCAGACGATTGTGTTGACATTTACGTCGCAATCCGTAATTTTCTTATGTTTCTCTTAATGGAAGAATTAGGGTTTCCAACTATAAAAAAAGATACGGAATTGAATTGGATTGAATTATTTTCAAACGCCTAGGAATTGTTTGAACTAATTAAGGGTAATTTCTAGCTATTTCATTTCGTATTTTTTAATATTTGTTATTGATCGACTCATTTTATCGAGTAACATGTAATTATAAATATAAAAAAATCCTCATTTTGGTAAGATTATTGTTGATGTTTCTTTTTGTTCGTGTAAAAATCAAAATAAAAAATCTAGTGTTTCTCATAGCAGGTCCGGTCATTCGTTGTTTATCTTCAGAAAAGGCACATACACTGCCTATATCGTGTTGTATGTGGATGACATCATTCTAGTCTCCTCCAGCGAGGTGCTCCGGATTTCTATTATGGGTCACCTGAATTCAGAGTTCGCTATGAAGAACCTTGGTCCGTTATCGTATTTTTTGGGCATCGAGGTCACCCGTCATCCTGGTGATATGTTTCTCTCACAGCAGAAATACGCATCAGATACCATTGCTCGTGTTGGTATGGACTCCTGCCCCCACTCCACGACTCCCTTGGATACTCAAGGTAAGCTCGGTACCACTAATAGTCCTCCCTTCGAGCACCCCACTCTATACCGCAGCTTGGTCGGGGCACTCCAATATCTCACCTTCACTCGCCCGGACATCTTCTGTGGTCTTCGGCGCTCACGTTAAGGTTGAGTCTAAGATCACCAAGGGAGGAGAAGGAAACTCTATGTGTGCCCAATTATCAACTTATCAGTTCTTAGGGAAGAGTCTCCCCCCATTATTCTCTCATCGGTTGCCAGAGCCCTATCCTTATCAGTCCTCGATACCCGATAAAGGCCAACGAGTTAGTGAAACACTTACATCCTTCGTAAACATACATGACAAGTTTCGAGTGACTTTGAATTTTGGGGAGCGTATCAATTTGAAACGTAGGTTTGTAGTTGCGCCCATGGGACGTGACAGATATTTAAGTATCTCCCTCGCAGTTGTCATCGGTGATGAGGATGCTGCTGAAAACCATGAGGTTTATTTTTTCCCCGGTCAACGATCCCATATTAGGCGGATGAAGTTTGCCAACGGGACAGTGCTTTCTATTTCCATCAAATACGTCGATCCCGGGCCTTGCTGGAAGAGGTAGTTTCTCTCGTTTCATTTAGATTTGATATCCATATTTTGTGATCTTTGTTATTGATCTGACTCATTTAGATTTGGTATTCGTATTTTGTGATCTTTGTTACTGATTCATTGAGTAGCATATAATTATAAGTACAAAAAAAAATCATTTCATTAAGGTTATTGTTGATATTTCTTTTTTGTTTGTATAAGAAAATCAAAATTGGTATTCAAGTGTTTCGTTGTTCCTATTTGTTTCTCTATTTCTGCTTGTAAGAGCATGATCATGATGGTGGAGTTCTTAATTGGCCTGTGATGATGCTTTTTGATACGGCTGTTCTTTGTAGTTGAAGTTGAACTTATGCTTATGTAGCATGCTGAAACTTGTTATGAAACATGTGTTAAAGTTATTATGTCAAAGACTGATTAAACTTATAGATAGTTAGTTAAGAAGGTGCATACTTAGGGCAGTTGAGTCAGGTTAGCCTTAATTAATGAGGTTGATGGTGCTCTACCTTTTGTCTAATAATTTCCTGTACATTTAATTTGTGGCTGCTATATCTACCGGAGATGTTTGTGTTGAGCTAGTATTTAGGGTCGTTTCAAGTTTAAGCGAGTTAAGCAACCGCTTAAACCCTCATATCGAAAATGCCACATAAAATAAACCAATTTATTAGACATTCAAATTAATCTTAAAGAATGTCGGTATTGTCTTATTGGACTATATAACACAGTCAATATACGGGACTCGAGTCCCTTGCGTTGTTCATGCTCTTATACTAAGCACCGCCTTGTCTCACCACCTAGTTAAAATATTTAATTAAACAAATTATGACAAGTCACTAGGAGATTTAGGGTGATTTTGAAGGGAAGGAAAGAAGAGGGGCAGGTAAGCAAATTACATAAAAACGGGGGTGGAAGTGTGAACCCTATAAAACTATAAAGAAAGTCATTCTCCTTCTTCCTCCGGTTGGAAACCCTAGATCTTCAATCTTCGAGAGAAACAAGTGATGAAGGGCCAGTATCTGACGCACGTGGCGTCCGTGAGGGTGTGTGCTCCGCCGGATCGAGATGACCTTCAATGCTTCATCTACGGCGAGATCTCCTTCAACGTCGGCCACTCCGACGACCCCGTCACCCTCTACAGCCGTCGCCGCGACAACCCCGACTTTCTCTATCTGGAACACTTCCGAGAGGGCAGAAACCTCACCCTCTCCGACGACCATGAATCTCATCGAGCTCTCGCGGCTATCACTCCGGACGATCCCTTACATATGAAGATGGAATTGTACGAGAAAAAGGGATCCTTGGAAAAAGATGTGTTGATCGCGAAGTTACAACATTGTGATTCTGGTTGTGAGCGGGGCTCGGGTCGCTATTTTGTGGTTCCTGGCGAATCCGGGTTCAATTTTGAGGTGAGCTACTCTGTGGTCTTCGGCGCTCTCGTTGAGGTTGAGGCTAAGGTCACCGAGGGAGGAGAAGGAAACTCAATGTGGGCCCAATTATCAGCTTACCAGTTCTTGGGGAAGAAGCTACCCCCAATATCAACTTATCGGTCCGTGGTGGAATCAGAGCTCTGTCCTTATCAGTCCTCGATTCCCGACGAAGGCCAACGACTTGGTGAAACAATTACATCGTTGGTAACCATATATGAAAAGTTTCCAGTCACTTTGAATGTTGGGGAGCGTATTGATTTGAAACGCAGGTTTATAGTTGCGCCCATGAGACGTGGCAGATACTTAAGTATCGCCCTTGCAGCTGTCATGGGAGATGAGGATGTTGCTGAAGAACACGAGGTTTATTTTCCCCTCAAGATTGCTTGTCAAGGATCCCATATTAGGCTGATGAAGTTTGCCAACGGGACAGTGATTTCTGTTTCCATCAAATATGTTGATCCCGGGCTTGTACTTGAAGAGGTAGTTTCTCTCGTTTCATTTAGATTTGATATCTATATTTTGTGATCTTTGTTATTGATCTGATTCATTTTACTGAGTAGCATATACTTATAAAAAATCTTCATTTCATTAAGGTTATTGTTATTGTCATTATCGTTGACATTCCTTTTTTGCTTGTATAAGAAAATCAAAATCGGTGTTTCATTGTTCCTATTTGTTTCTTACTTTCCGCTGGTAGGACCATGTTCATGATACTGGAGGAGTTCTTAATTAGGCGTATATATTATTTTCTTTTTTGCTCATCTATTAGTTTCTGATGATGCTTCCTGATGTGGTTGTTCTTTGTAGTTGGAGTTAAACTTATTCTCATGTAACATGTTGAAACTTATGTTAAACGACTGTGTCTCAAGTTAGATTTCTGCTTAGGTAATCATGACATTCATCTGTTTTTATGCTTTTGTAGGATGCTCGAACTTGTGGTAAACAAACACCAAATTTGTCCATCCTTCCTTGAAATGGTAACTTCTCTCCTTTTCTTTATTCATTCACTGGTTCGATATCCATAGTAGTATTTTGCTAAGGATTATTGTAAACGCAATTGTCATTCTTGGTGTTTTTTGTAATTTTTATTACTGTCGACTAATTTCATTGAGTAACATATAATTATAAATATAAAAAATCTTCATTTCATGAACATTTCCAAGAGAGTATTGGCTTGGAGTAAAGGCTATTTTTATTATTGTTGATGTTTCTTTCTTTCTTGTATGTATAATTGTTGCTTCCTATTTGTTTCACAGGCCCCGCCCCGTTACTAGTGAGCATAAGCGTGAGCATGCTGACAGAGTTCTCATTTAGCCATATATATTATTCCTTTTTATGCTCTTCTGTTAGTCTATGATGGTGTTTCCTGATAAGAAGGTTGTAAAGTTAAACTTATGCTTGTGTAACATGCTGAGACATGTGTCAAACTATTATGTCTTTAAGTTAAACTCATGCTTATGTAATCCTGACATATTCTGTTTATATGCTGAAACCTGTGTTAAACTACTATGCTTATCAGTATTCTAGTGTTCCGTTGTTCCTATTTGTTTCTCTATTTCTCCTTGTAGGAGCGTGATCATGATGGTGGAGCCGTGGAGGAGTTCCTTAATTAGTCTGTGATGATGCTTCTTGATACGACTGTTGTTTGTAGTTGAAGTTTAAAGGGGTTGTCAAAGACTATTTAAACTTAAGGATGGTTAGTTAAGGTGCATACTTAGGGTAGTTGAGTGAGGTTAGCCTTAATTATTGGGGTTGATGGTGCTCTTCCTTTTGCCTAAATGATGTGACGAAATTTCCTTTATATTTAATTTGTGGCTGCTATATTTTCCTCGAGATGTTTGTGTTGAGTTGGTATTGGTCATGGTAGCCTTGAAAATTGGCAATCGCAGTGTGAATCAACCAACGTCATTACAAGCTATTGAAGGCCTACATAAGCCTATTTAACACTAGGAATTTAAATGCAGAAGGACTACAAGCCCATAACAGAGAAGTCCAGAGTTATGAAGGCCTACATAAGCCCATTTAATACTAGAAATTTAAATGCAGAGGGACTACAAACCCATAACAGAGAAGTCCACAGTTACTAAGTAAAACCTAACGGATGGTTGGGACCACACGTCCGGCGAACTTGTCTCCTCGTGCCCTTCCGGCCTTTTCTTGTCGTGCTGCTTCCTCGGCTTCTTCTGCAGCTTCTTTGTTTCGCTTCAGCAGTCCACTGAAATTAGGGAAGTCCTTCGGGTTAAGAATGAGCACTTTGGGAAGGGACCTATACCACTTCAACAGGTTTGCCCATTTTACTTCATTGGTTTTCCATATTTTTTTCTGCTCATCGGTAAGTTCTTTATCGAACCAATACAAGTAAGTGAATAGCTCCATCCAGTCGGTCACAATAGTCTCATCCTGCTCAGTAAAAGTATATCCACTTGTACCATTAAATTTTACCTGTATCACCTTCGCCAGAACTTGGTACCTTAACGGCTCGGCCAGTAGCAAGCAAATCATCTGACAGCCTTGTTTAACTTTGTCATCGGAATCCGAGGAAGCGGGCTTGTACTCGTACAAATCTTTCATTGACTTTATCATCTTAAGTCTTGACACATTAGTGTTCTTGCATGATCCCAGCGAGCCGTAGTTGTTGTAAAAGGGCAAATAGACCTGTGACCACATCGGGTTACTCTTGAGCTCAGACTCCAGCAGACCTTCAATCTTCTTGTTGCTATCCTTCAAGGCATTTAAAACTCTCGTAACACCGCCTTCATCATCACCTTTCGAGAAACCTATGAAATACACATCTTCTGTCGCAAATCTGGTTGATATAAACCTTGTCTCCTCAAAGTAAATGCGGACATTTACGAATTTGTGTGGCACTCCTCCCAGCAGAGGTATCCCATCGAGATACTCGGTCTTGTCACTGATGTACTTAGCTCTCAGTTCAGTGATAAAGTTTTTGTAGCTGAAATTCTCCTTGTAAATATCCATTCTAACATATTCTTCAACTCCAGCCATTGTACCTGTGTAAGGAAATTGGATGTATTCGTTTTTCACAAGTTGAAACACTCTTTCATTACAATTGCAAAAAATATGTACAAAGTGTAACAAAATTACATGTTCGTTTTGCAATTACAAAAAGAAATGGTACATGTTGCATACAGTAAATACCCCAGAGCATTTTTTAGCAAACTAATTCTTAAACAATTCTTAAACATACCCAATATAGAAGATAGGCAAGAGCACCTGAAAAGCCATTTTTTCTTCTTCTTACTCTTTTCCAATTTCAATGTTCCAATATAAAATACTCATTTTGAAATAAATTTAGATAAAGTGCAACAAAATCAAAAACATCCTTAACTATTTTTCGTCTACAAGTATCCGTTATCTTTAACATAAATAGTCATGTGACAATCACGTGCTTCTATTTTCTTAAATCACAGTTTTGCCCTTTACATAGTAAGTGTTTTGCAATTTATAACATTCATGTGTTTTGGAGTTTGTAACCCTCATGTATGATATTTGCAAAACGCACATAAGTTTCGCAATTGTTCTTTTATAAATCTCCTAGCTATCTTTTTTTTAATATTATCTTCTACAATTCAGAATTAAATTAGTGTGCTATTTATAATTAATTAAATATTTTATTTTTATGGTACCCATTGTTTCAGGTGAAAAGTGAATGTTTCAGGTACCATTTTGTAGTTATCCTTACAAAATTAAAAATTATAAAATTGTATATCCTAACAAAATGCATGAAAGACATAAAAGCATACATGCATAATTGCATACCCAATTATCCCTATTTTTATTCCTAACAAAAATTTAAAATCAGTAAATTTAATTTTCTATGCATGATTTATTTTTTAAAATCATACTTGTTCAAAGAAATGGATCAAAACTCAGAGGAAATAGAAGCTTTAGTATTTTTCCAGGAAAGAACCAAGAACATGCTCTGACAATTACAAAATTCTCTGTACAAATCAATGCAATTGAATCAATCCAATCCTACACATCTAATCTCACACCACCAAAGTAAAAATATCAAAATTATATGTATATATATATATATATAACAAAATTACATGTTCATGGGATTTGAACATTGTGATAGTGATTCCTTAGGAGACATGTCACTCATTCAAAGCCAAACAGAAGCCCAGCACAAGACCAACATTTTTTTTCATTTTCTAGGCAGCCAAACACAATATCAGAATTTGTACAATTATTGTGAAATATGAAAACTCAATTTACTTTTTTACTCAACAACGGATTTGAAGCTTATAGCCATTGTTTTAGCTTTTTGTAGAAAAACATAGAACCAAAAACAGAAAATAATGACGGACCGGCACTCATAAGTCTAAGACGTTTCACAGATCTAAACCCACAACAAACATAGAATCATTGATTTTAGAGAGATCCGTACGTGAAAAAATCATTCGGAAACGAGCGTTGAGAGTAGAAATAGAGATCGTACAGTGTTCGGAAACGAGCGATTCGGAGATAGATAGAGATCGTACGGTCGGAAAAAGCTTGCTGCGGCGGTTTTGGGCGGCTACGGTCGTTTTGTCGCGGCGGTGAATATCTGCATATAACATCCGTTAAAACCCACACCGAACCACACTAGTTCGTTTTCAGCTCTAGAACTCAAAATAACAAGAGCTAACCGTGAACACTACCTGAGAAAGAGAAGGAAATCAGCCGGAGAAAGTGCCGGCCGGAGTGAGAGTACCGGCTCAGAAAATAACTCAAACAACCCAGAAGAGACAGAGAGAGAGAGAGAGAGGTTGAAGACGCATTGTGAAACCAATAGAAAACGACAAAATCAAATGCAGAACAGACTACGTATTTGGTTGCAGAGCGGGTGGTGCAGGGAGTGAGGGGAAAAGGAGTAGCTGTCACATCAAAAAAAATAATTCCAAAAACACCCTTGTTTTCTACCCAGTTATTATAATTGTATCAGGCTTACTTTTTTTTTTTTTTTGAAGCTTAAGGTATGTGGATTTGATTAAGAAACACACCGTGAACACTTACAAAGATGATTACAGCGGTGAACTAGCAGCATCGAAACTAGACCTAGTCCAAGGATTCGATCGGTGAATCGATACACATGGACGCCGGGTTGGGACACACTCAAAAGCATTATTTACACAAAACGCAATGGAAGGAGGCTAGATCCCGGGAATGGGGGTTGTCCTTGGTTGCGGGGGTGTCCTGGTTCACCTGCAAGGCTTAGAGGGATTGCCAATCCGACGCCGTCTTAGGTCGACCTGCACCCCGGGAGGGCTAACGCCCACCATTGCGAGCGACGGGACTGTTTGTCAGACCCTCGTCGAGATTCCCGGCATCACATCCACTGGCTGTTTGTAATTGTTGATATTTTCCATTTTTAATCATTCACCTTGTATATCAAAATTTACTTAAGAAAACTCATTTGTTATACATCTGCTAGTGACGGACAAGTCATAACCATCTTAATTAGTCTCTGATTCTAATCAAATACTCGACTTAGTCTTTTGAGAACATTTATCAAGATGGAATTAAAAGTTACATTTATACGAGACATTTAAAATATATTATTGAAAATATACACTTACATTATATATGGAGTTCACCAAACCACACTGACGCCTAACCCTGTTGAAGGACAAACCTAGATTTGTTGAGCCCGACATTGCTCATGCTCATCGTCAGAGTCCACGAAGGATTCGTGTCAAGCGGCCATTGATCGTGGCGTCGCCTGCCTCCGACATAGGCATATCCCGTGAAACGTATCCATGTTGGGCATCTGGCATCATCATCGACATTCCGGATTGACGTCCTTCTACAACGGGTCTCGACATCGATGCCAGATGTCAACATTGTCGAATCTAACCCCACTATTGGTGTTCTTACAC
>JAYMSV010000306.1:0-18284 GCA_036897745.1 Erodium moschatum
ACATAACTGCCAATTTTGCCTAAAAAAATTGGCCCCCGCCATTGGATATAAGAGCAAATAAATTCAATTTTTTTTTATCATTTATATGATCCTAGTGAATTAGATGATATTCTTTAATTCATTAAATAGGTGAGAGACAATACCAATATTTTAACTTTGTCCTTTATTTCATAGGAGTTCAATAGTGAGTTACATTTCATTTGTTGCTCTATTGGCTTTTTTGTTAATAGTGAGCTATCAAGTAAGACTTTTTTTGTTTTTGTAAATATAAAGGTTATAATTTGATGTTTGACTTTTCCATTATTTCCATTGGCTAGACGTGCCGACTTATTAACATTATAAATGCGACATGAATTTTGTATTTTTATTATAAATAAAAAAACTTCCGTGTATTCTAGTATTCAAATAAAACATAGGGATAAATATATTTCGTAGCCCTGTACTTTACCTTATGTCACGTTTTAACCGTGTTTCACCTTTCGTTTCAATTCCTAACATTGACTTTTCAAATATTTGTAGATCCTAACAAAAATATGAGGGTTAACGTCATATCATAGCCCTCACCTTTATCTAATTTGAACATCCTAACTACGGCCGACATTTGTTTTCATAAACTACCAAAAACTTATGCATTTACAAGTGCATTTTAGAGGTTAGGGTACTCAAACAAACGCATCCGTAAATTCAGACGGATTTCGTCACCTTTACACTAGGATCTACAATTTTTTGAAAAGTCACGGTTATGAATTCAAACGAAAGGTGAAGCACGATTAGGACGTGGAATTGAGATAAAGTATAGGGCTAGGAAATATATGTATCCTATGTTTTATTTGAATACTAGAATACATGTAAGTTTTTTTTATTTATAATAAAGATACAAAATTCATGTGACATTTATACGAGATGTTGCAGGATTTGGACACCCTGGTAGCTCGTTGGGCGCATCTTCTTTGGTCATTAAAAGTACCACCAAAGATGACGGATTTCTCGTGGTTGGTGTGTGGCTGCTCCAATGATTTGCTTTTTGGAGGAGCGAGGGGTAACATCTCGTTGTATCAAATGAGGTGTTGCTTTGGCAAACTTGTTTTTGAAGACGGGGACCATCTATTTCTCCATTGTCCGACAACATGGAGTCTTTGGAGCTTGATTTTATGTTGGTGGGGTTTAGTTGGGTTTGTCCGAGTGATGTGCAAGACTTAATTATGTTGTGGCCTTATTTTGGTAGTAAAGACGTTCGGAAAGCTTAGTGGAGGTTGTTGTAATGGGTATTTGGTTGATCTGGTTGCCTCGTAATGGTGTGATGTATAGGAATGAGTTTGATTCAATTGTTGTAACTCTTATTAAAGTGAAACAATACGCTTACGGTTTGGAGGAGTTAAGGGCGGACGAGCAGGGAACTTTTAGTTTGGTGGAATGGTGATCCTAAGACTTGTTTGAAGCGGTTTGGTTGATGTCTTTTGTGGTCTCTCGTTGTTCTTAGTGGCATATTTTTGTTGGTTTTATTTATCGGGTTGTTGTTGCAACCTATTGTCTTGTTGAAAGGGGTGTTTAGCCCTAACTTTGTTTCTCGTTCTTGGAGAACATGGCTCATGGAATAAAATTTCTTTGCTGATAAAAAAAACATGCTGACGTGACAAGCTCTCACAATAGTAGAAGTCAATTAACTTTCAATTGTATTAATTCTGATATTTGTTTGGAATCTTTATTGTTTTAATTAATTAAATACCCAATATTGTGTCAATATTTTTTTTGATTGAACCAACTAAAATTATAGACTAAAAAAGCATATAAATATTAAATTAAACATAATATTAAAAATTACATTAATGATTAAACATTACATTAAAACTGAGTTACATTAAAAGACCGATTTAGTTGGAAAATATTGGTCCTAACCATAATACTGTATCGAGAAAACTATAAACATAAACAACACGACCACACCAAAAAAAAATGAGAAATTGACAAAAAAAAACACGAGCATGAGACTATGGGAAGGCCCGTGAGAGGAGGAACTCAAAGCGTTTCACTTTGGCATGTGTCATTCCACTTGAATCGATGATAGTCTAGTAAGGTCGACCTTGTCCAACTCATCTATGCGTGTTAGAGAGCTATTGCGTTCATCCCTCTTCTACTCCTCTAGATTCCACCACCTCATCTCCCGTTAGGCATTTAATCTCATTCTCTTCGACCCACCTTGTTATTTTTCATCTCAATCATATGAGGTCAGTCAGCCTCCACCTATTTATTCTTCCATTTTTTAGCGGCCTTTTGGACCATCAGACGTACTTGGGAAAGTTGAGATTGAGGTGACAGTGTATCACACGGTTCAAAGGACCAATTTCTAACGGAACCCGAACCCGATCCTTGTTTAGAATACCAGTGAGGTTCATAAATTAACCAACCGAGGTGCTCGTAATTGAACCAGGCGAGGCGTATCTGCTGGCTTGTGGTGATCCAGTGAGGGTTGATGTGACCAACGTTGAAACGAGGACCCTCGTAGTTCGAATGCACGACCTGTCGTGCTTCTCCCTATCGATTATCCCTCCCTCGATGACATGGTCTCAAACGTTATGTATCCGTCAACTTCATCCACTCGTGTCCTTTTTGGTACCTACCTAACATGCTCCCCGGTCAATTTTGGCTGATGTTGAACCGCTTGCCACCAATTTCGTTCATGTAAGTTATGGGGGATCTAGCGTTATTCGTACAAACTGCATTGTCATATAATTGGTTTTCCATCTTGCACTTAAATATATTCTACTTACTTGCTTGGAATACCCATTTTCACTTTCCTATTTTCTTTTGATCAATGGTCCTTTAATTGCTTGTCGTCACGGTATTGAAAACCAAATACATCATTGTAGTCACGTTCAATTTTTTTCCAAAACCCGTGAACAGTCTTATTTTTTCCCTAAAATGAGTCAAATGAGTTGTGTAGCCAACAAACAATTAAACGTAAATCTTCATTTATTTTCCAGCGCATCCTTCAATCACCACGCATGACTCCACCATGACCACCTCCACCGTGGTAACCACCACCGTGGCCACATCCACGTTCACCACTATCGGCTCCACCGCGTCCGGCTTTAGCAGGGCCTGTCCATAGGGAGTTGGTCATTTGTACAGTCCATGTGAAGGATGACAAGCCCAAGAGCCCTGAGCCACTCTTGCCCGATTGCGTCTCCAACACTGATAACCATAACATGTCTAAAAACGGAAACTACATGCTAATACGAGAAGGAAAGTGATTTCCCTAAAATTGTCTAGGCGGAAATGGGTCGGGGATGGGCAGAAATGAACACAATTGGATAAAAAAATCGACTCTCGCTTTGTTCGTGAAATCCGCTCCCTTTTTTTTGAGAAAACTCTCTCCTTTGCGATTATAAAAATTGAGTCTCTTGTTGTTGAGACCAAGAATAATCAAGGAACCTGCCAAAGTCTTCTTCTGATGAGGGTGGCCTGTCGTTCAAGGTCAGTTGTCACCTAAAAATCACCTAACTCTAGAAAATATTTGTTCGACATGATCGATGAAGCAAAAAATGTGGGCATAAAGAAATTGATGAGATAGTTGTGAGGTTGGGAACAAGAAAGATAGTTGTAGTGTTGAGGGAAGACAATGAAATAGACTTTCATAAGGGAAAAATAATTATTTTCTACTTATTTATTTTTTGTTTTTCTATTGTCGAATTGGTAACACACACGCCTGTGATTGTGGACCAGTCAAAAGGTTGGGCCGCACCACCACGCTTCGCCACATGGAGCTCGAACGAGACGCGATGTGACGACTATGTCGTGTTGTGTCAGCGTTTAACAGTCATCGGGTTCGTCGGCTCGCTGTTGATCATCAACGCTAAAATAAACTTTAAACTCGGTAACGGATCCTGCAACGAAAACGTCGATTAACATTAGCGATGTGATAGAAAATTTTGGCTTCAGCGCTAAACAGTGCCTTGCCTACTGCACATGCTCTTAGACTACCATTTTTTAAAAAAAACATATTTTTTTGGATGAATAGTGGATGGATGGAGTGGCTCAAGGGTCTGATTCCGAGTCATACACTAATATGTCTTCATGCTCACCGCAGTCCACATTTGTGGGTCCTACCCCACAACCGTTGATATTTTTTCCAATGCAATCAACCGCACGAGTGGGTGGAAATATTATGCGATGGACCAGGGAACAAGAGTTTCAATTAGTCTCTTGTTGGATTCATCATTCAATTGACTCATATAGAGGGAACCACAAGAATGGTGACGGAATTTGGATGGTTTTTCAACCCGAGTACTATAAAGATTAAGACATGCCTCAAAAATCCCAAAGTACACACCAACAATTCAAGGATCGTTGGTGTAATATGAACGATAGGGTCGAACAATTAAATGCTTATTTTATGCAATGCTAAAATATCTATAGTGGCCATTATGATGCCTAGTAATTGTATGATAAGGCATTGAAGATGTATGAGATGAACGAAACACCAAAACACTTCATCTGAAATCATTGATGGGAAGAGGTTTGGATGAAACCCAAATGGATTGGGGGTTACAGAACTTGAGGTGATAAAAAGATAAGGTTGTATTGTTCCAATACATATAGCTCGTCTCAATGAACCAGATCAACAGATCATGAGCGAGATCAACTAGAATGGTCTGCAAATCTTTTTGAAAGAGCTTCATCTCCATCCCGTAGAGTGTGTCTATAAGGCTAGAAGGCGGTCAAAAGAGTAAGGTTGACAAATGAAGAAGAAACATAGCCCTCGATGAAACGAAAAACTCATACATACTTAAAGAATTGGAAAAAATGATTAATCCGAAAAAGGTTTGTATAGCCATATAATGTGAAAAAGGAGCCTAGATAGGGTTCTGTGTAATTTTTCATAATTTTTATTTTTAGTGCAACATATTTCAGTCATCTAAAAATCATTTACTTTATTTTTTCTTTAAATAAAATATATTAATTATAATGTCTTATTAATACATATTCTAAAATAATGCTTTATTAAAATAATATATTTTTTTACCAAAATATTAAAGGTTTATTATTTGTTATTTGTTATTTGGGTTCGAATAAAACATTTTGTTTGATATGGATTGTACACTAAACGTGAGATCTACCTTAAAATGATGCCAAGTATTGCATTCGAGAGGAGTTTACTTTTGATTCTATCGATCGCGACTTAGTCTTAAAATGATGCCAAGTATTTGCAATTTCCCCTCAGCTCATTCGATTACGAGGAATTTCCTTTCTTCAAGCCCTTATAGAAATAAGTTGAAAATTATATTCAGTTTACATATAAAACATATGAACGAGACATATATGAACACCCTGAAAAAATATTGTGAATTCTTCTTCCGGCCTCCAAAATATCATGTTCTATTTTGTAGTAATAAAATAAAATATATCGAACTTTAGTTATTTAGAATATGTTATCGCCCACAAAACTAAGGCAAATTTGCAAAATAACCGCTAAACCAAAAACATTTACAACATAACCTCCATTTTCTTTCCTTTTTTATCTTTTTTTTTTATAACCAAACCAACGAAAGTACTATTTTACTCCTCACTTAGAACTCTCTCAACTAGAAGAACACTCTCAGCACGTGATGTAATTCCTAGTAATTGGTCTCCCAAGGCTACTTACACTTCCAGGCTTAACTTCTAATGTCGAAACAAGCTTTTTCGTTCGAGTCTAGAGCACGAAACAGAGCCTTTTCGACTTGTTTGTAACGTGTAAACTGTTGTAATTGTAGAGCCCTCTTCAAAGGAGAGAGAGCGCATAGTTGTAGTCTATTTGGTTTGGCCATTGGGTGTGTGATTTTTAATAAAGATGGACGTTTTAAATTCCTGCGTATTTCTTCCTTAAGTTGATTCGGTTAATGTGTCTCACATGGAGAAATAACGACTACTTAACTTGGGTTTTTGGGTCGGAATCAGATCGTTTTGAGAAATAATATATGCATACTATTGCGAATTGGGTTTGATCTCACTTGGTTTGTCATGAGACATGGAAATCTCCAAAGATGTATAGATCTTGTCCTTACCGGAGTTCCATTTCATATTCATGAGCAGTTCTTGTCAACGGATATATATTATATATCTACAACAAATAAGTGAAGTTTGATGTGGACCTTACCCTACACAAGTCACATGCATGGTTAAGCGGGTGGTTGTGACCACCGCACGTGGCCGGGTCCAAGTATGAAGTTGCTTATCTCCACTCCACATAGCTAGGAGAAAGAGTACGTACTCTGGAATGTCAGGCTACACGTGAAGAGGAGTGTTAGAGTCTCATATCGAAAAGATATGAATCCTGTCTGGTCTGACTATAGTTTGATCTTCCAATGCTGTAGATTGTAGTTAATCTTGAGCAGTCAAATATAAACCTGACAACTGTGATTTCTAAACTACTATTATTAATCCTTAGGCGGAAGCAAATTCGCAACCTCAACATTGACAACAAAGAATAACTCGATCTTATTATCCTTAAGAAAACCAAAAAAATATAACCAAATGGTAAGAAGTGAAAAACTCAAAGAATCAAAGTAATGATCATCAAGCAACAATCAACAATGACCCATTCCCTCACCCTTCCTTGGCCATAAGCTCAACTGGAGGCGCGATACGAGCCTGTGAATTCTTCCGAGTAAGACTAAGAGGCTCTGAATTCCTTCGACTAATACCGGGAGGCTTACCTGCCTCAGGCGAAGCTTTAGAGAACTTGTCCCCAGCAGCATCAGCTCCTCCTTGGTCACTCTTCTTCCCATCCTTAGTAGGAGGCTTCCCATCCTTCGCATCCTTACCGTTTTTACTTGCATCAGTTTCGGGTTTGGGCATCATGTGAACCGGAGGAAACTGCTTGAGCTTCAGAAGCACTTGCCACATCCTAGAAAGATCAGTTGGCTTACCGGGTTTTGGGCCTTGGATGACCATAACCGTAGGTTTCTTGTCAGGATCTTTCTTCCCTCTCTTCTCGAGGTTAGCTACCTCGCGAGGGATGAACTCTGCTATCGCTTTCCAGTAATGTTTGTCGGATTCTTTGTGGAACTTCTCTTGATTGGCCAAGAACAGCTGCAATAGTTACATTCTACGTTTAGGCACATGAAGCAGAATAAGAGTGTCTATGTCAAGGCATTGTATTTGTTGAGATGTTACCTTCTCTCTTTCTCTGTTCTGAGCCATATTGGTTTCGGTATTGAGCTTTCTTTTCTCATGGAATGATTTTTTGTACTCGTCAGCTTCGGTGATTATCTGGTTCCTCATCTCTTTCTCTCTTTTCTCCTTCTCCTCTAGATGGATCGCGTTTTGGCTGCACTATAAGATGTCAATGTTACACACATAAGAAGTGTGAAGAAGTATAATAGATGATAAAAATTTGTATGTTTCGGTTTATAAAAGACGAACAAATTCAAGAAGATATAGTGATTATGATACTGATACACCATGAAAAATGAAATCTTATGATCACCATATGTTCTGTAATTCAAGCAGACCGAGGATGACAATCATAGCTAATGTCTTATACGGTGGTAAAGGAGCATGAAACTATGTCAGCTATCTCCTATATTTTCCCCAAAGACCGACGAAAAAGAGATTATTTTTTGACAAATCGTTCATCTTGGGACGAAAGATCCATTGCTCCGCCCTTTGCCAACCTACAAACCACTTGTGACATGACACATGGTTATTAGGTATAGTTAGAGAAATAGTCTTTTTTTTCTTAACACATTTGCTACCTAGTCTTTATCAAACAAAATCTTCGCAAAATAGCTTTTTTTCATGAATACTCGATTTTATCCTCAACGAAAATCCAGACCGAGATAAGTTTTTTCCAGATCGGGGCATAATTTGGGTCCCGATTTGGGAAAAACCAACACAATCTGGATTTCATTAAGGGTAAAATTACAGCTGCGACAAAATGGTAAAAGATGAATGCTACCCCGCAAAGACTCATTAAAAATAAGATTGTTCCCCTAGTTTACTCGTTTTTCGACCGTATTCGTCTAGCTAATCGCCTCTTGACATTGATAGAAGCTATGCAATAGGCCGTATTCCACCTCGGCTAATGGCCTCCGGTAGCCTAATCCCATTATATGGGTGAATCCTTCTGGAGGCCATTAGCTCTGAATTCATCGGTCAATTCGTCCCGCCTTCTACAATGCTTGAGGCGATTAGCCTACAAACCCTGATGGATATCAAAACAAACTATTCAACAGCTAAGAACTCTGAAAATTCTCGATCATGATTCAAATCTCAAACACAACCAGCACCATAAACAAAAACGAAGCTCACCGGCGCCACTCGCGCAACGCAGCGCCTTCCTCGTTCATCTGCTCCGGAGGGGGCAGAGCAGGCCCGTCGGAGGCGAAGATCCCACCGTCTTCTCCCCCCTGACCCTTCCCGTTCCCATTCGATTCACTCTCAAACGGAGCAGCAAAATCCGAAACAGGGGCCGGAGCCGCGAGCCCGTACCCTTCCTGAGGCTGTGATTGGTTGTTCTCGTTCGCGAAATGCGCGGCTCCGTCGTCTTCTTCGGCGACAGGAGGCGGCGGATCGGCGGTGACGTCGTCGTCGGGGACGGAGTAGTTGGAGTTGAAGTTCATGTAAGCGTCGTCGTCGAAGGGACGCGAGGGCTGGGGCTCGGCGTTGGGTTGACCGTCGCCTACGGTGCTCAGAGTGTCGAAAGACTCCATTTTGATTTCTGGGTTTCGGTCGGAGGGTGGATTTGGTGGTGGGTCTGGCGGAGGAGGGCGTGAGGATTGATCGTTGGGTTCGGATCGGAAGAGGAAAAATTGGTTGATTAGGCGGATGAAAAGTTTCTGTTTGTTTCTCGAGATTTTGTGACACGAAGCGGGGGAGAGAGAAAGTATTGAAAAACGTGAAGGGAGTGCTAGAAAATAGATGGATGACGCAAAACGACGACGTCTGTGTACGTACGTGGCTTTTGTTGATCTTTCTCATTTTGTTGTATTCCGGCTATTTTCCGTTAAAAAAATGTCATTTTCTGTCTGAACGGTCATTTTCTGTTCAAAAATGGTAATTTTCATCCAAAAATGAACAGAAAATTAACGATAGATACTGAAATGTCAAAATCTCAATTTTAAGATGGTGAGGTGAAAATTTTAGGATAACTAAAATGAAACATGAAAAGTTTAGGGCAATGAGATGGAATTTATCCCTTAAAATAATGATCATACCATTCAAACTTTTTTTTAATCAACGAAGTTTTATATATGCCTCCATCCCAAAAGAGGGTTGACGAAACCTGCAAAGTGCAAGCTGAAAAAACAAAACAAGGCCATAACAACGCCAGCGGTTCAAGAAAACAAGAGAATAAGAACCACAGAAAACAAAAACACCTCCAAACGCCTCTAAACAATCTGGAGAACAGAAAACATCAAGCACCTACATTTTTGGATTGAATGGAGCTCCTACAACAAATCAAAGGATAACGACTCCACTCCGCAAAAGAGATTGGAGGGAGACCAGGGACCACAAACTTTCCCACACCCAAAACCACCATCTGGATCCGAGCCACCAAATGCCCTGCTACCGGAACCTCCCTCCTGAAAACTAGCATGTTTCGAGCAAACAAAATCTACCACAACACCAAAGCACACAACGAGTCCTACACCCTCCTGAATCTCTAGGGAATCAAAGCTGGCCACGCCATCAACATAGACCGGACATCTTGCTACGTAACCCTACACAAACCCCACCAGTCCAAAATTCCAGGCCACGCCAGCCAAACAAAAGAACATTGTAGCGGGAGATGAACGCAATCCTCAAAAAAGATACCACAAAATATCATTGAAACTTGATGTTTAAAATATAATAAAAAAATTCACATTTCTTAATATTTTTATTGGAAAGAGAATTAGAATAGTCTCTCGATTGATTTGATTGCTTAACAAATTTCTGATTTTTTCATTTTCTGAAGGAATCTCACCATCTCAGACCCGTGAATAAAACGAGTTATGCATTTAAGGGAGCTTGGTCTAGTTTAGGCTAGTCTTGTTTGCATGGTAAGTTCTTAATTGTAGCAAGTTGATGTTGAATTTGTCTAATTTGATGGATTTTGTTCAATTTACTTGTCCACTAGTATTTAGGACTTCACCTATATTTTGATATGGCTTTATCAGTACGTAAACTTTTATTCCATCTCTTTATGGAAATCTGGTCCGAGATTGCAAATTTTTGAATCTTGCTTAAAAGGTAGATTCTTTAATAATTCAGATTCATAACATAATAGACCGTACTATTCCGGATTTGTGATCTCTACAAATGCCACAAAGGACACACTCCAAGTCTCACCTTTAATATGGGAGGTCTTGAGTTCGAAACAAGCCTTCACAAAACAAAATGTAGTACAAAGATCCATATTTATTCGTTTTTATTCCTAAACATTGCTCTGTAAAGGTCCATAAGTAACATAACTGGTCCTTTGATACTAAAACAACATAACAAACGAACTGTCGATTATTTGCTCAATGTCAATGCCGATCACTTGAGTGTCCTTAAGAAGCACTATGTTTATCGAGGAACGCCACAACGAGTTTATTGACCTTCTCCGGGAATTGTTCATGGCAAAAATGGCATCCCTCCGGCAAGTAAGTGGTCTCCAAATTCGCCACATATTGCTTAGAACCTTCACTCCTTATGTACTCCTCCAGCCCAGGAAATTTCAGAGAATAGTCCTTCTCACCAACGATTACAAGCGCCGGAGCTGTGATCTTCGGATCAACCAAGCCACTACTACCATCTTTCAAACATCTGGACATCCATGGATCGATGATGATCAGCTTTAAACGTTTTAGTTTTGGCCAGAATATAAAACTATGATCGAACCTTTAACTATATAAGCTTAAGTTTTTAGTTGAGTTGGTTCTCTAAATCTGGTTTACCTGTAAGGAAGCTGCAGAGCAGTGCGAAAACCAGATTTCTCATACAAGGATGCGTATACCGATAGATCTTCTTCACTGAACCATGGCGGCAAGGGAGTGGCAGGGTCGACAATGTCCATGACTTCTTGATCGTCTCGAGCGATGGGCATCTCGGGCCTAGAGAAGAGGATGTAGATGTTCTTTATCACTGTCTTGACATCTAGACGCCCAAAATCGGCTTCAGCTCGTCCTGGCTCCTGTGAAGTTCACATCTTTGAAGCTTTCTTGAAGAACAGAGGATATGTACTTTGTACTATGAGTGCTGAAACGAAAATGAACATATATAAATGTGTATGTATACCTGCCATCGGGTTATGTAGAATCCGCTGGGAAGTTCTTGCTGAGTCTTGCGCATGGCAGAGCCCGGGAGCCTGAAAGGAACGCCGAGAGTTATGATGCCTAATACTCGTTCGGGATGAAGTGCAGCTGTAGCATATGCCGGGAAGCCTCCGAAGTCCTTCCCAATGAGAAATGTCTGCACCAAGCTATTCTATTAGGTGAATTGGGTTTATCAGCAAGAAAACGGGAAAATCTTACTCCAGCCTGATCGAATTCCCAACCTAATCTCCACCCAGATCAGATTAGTCACTGTAGTTCGAACTTCTGACCTTAAGAAGGTGAGAGAACTCTCTGATCACCGGACCAACTCAAGTGGGCAATCAAAGTCTCGATCTTTAATCGTTTCATTGACAGATGCTATTAATCTACAAGATCCCATTTTGTAACTCTACATATCAAATGACCTTACAAATTGAGCTTTTGTTTTGAACGTTAGCATAGTTAAGAAAGTGTTGTACCTTAGAGATGCCCAAGCAGTCAAGAAGAGCAACAACATCATCAACAATGTCCATGATTTTGGCCTTCTCAGGCTCAGCTGGATGATCCGAGAGCCCATAGCCTCTGAAATCAAAGGCTATTGCTCTGTAGCCCGCTTTCGCGACCGCGATCATCTGGTGCCTCCATGTGTACCAGATTTCTGGGAATCCATGCAAGAACACAACTGGTTTTGGACCTGCAATATTGTTTCAAATTAATGATTTGAAAAGATGAAGAAGAAGAAAAAAAGACATGGGTTGATTGAAGAGCAGGGTGATCTTCATTACCAGTTCCAATTTCAGCAACATGAAGCTTTAGTCCTCTCACTGGAACATGGGTGTGCTTGATTTCTTCCATTGGAGACAGAGACAGAGAGAGTGAGAGCAATGGTTGTGCTCTTGAACTTGGATATGAGATGCTATGTGAAGCTTGTGAGGGCCTTAATGGACCCATATGTTCTAACTTTAGTTGTTTATTTTGTTTTCTTGTGATATTGGAATCTTTTTGTGCTTAGCTTAGTTTTGGTAAAGTGCTCTTTTTGATGCTTTGGAGTATTGACTTTTCTGATAGTGGTAGTCATCTTTTTTTCATAATCATATAAATGAATTTGTCTTTTCAAAAGTTTTATTTTTTTTAATTAAGAAACGTAAAAATAATATGAAGACTTTAGATTTTCTGTTTTTTATTTATTATTTTAAAATTTAAATTTCAAAGATAAAATTATCATCTTGAAACAAATTTGTAAAGTGGGAAAATAAGTCCCAACTTGATGATGTATTAATCAAAATCGATACATATTTATACAAAGTCTGTGACCTCACAAAAGGAAACAAAAGATATTCCTAATTACAATATTTACTAATAGGAAACAAATAAATTAGGTAATCGAGAATCTTGTGATTGATAATGTAAGATTACTGTCAATAAAATTTACACAAATAGTCAAGTATATATGTACTAATTATCATGACTAAAATTGGCTCATACACTGAATGAGTGAGTATATAAATTGTATTCTATTGTTAATGGGTATATCCGTATATGTGAGTTATAATAGATTCATGTATGATGTACTAAATATGTAAAGTTTTCATTTTCAACTTTCAAGTTCCCAAGAATTGAACTAGACCGAAACCCAAACCCACTTAGCTTACATGCAATGCAAGTATGCAATTCTATCATGATATATTTGTATGGACAAGTATTTCTAACCGAGACCAGTGCCAATAGCAGATTTCCATATAAGTCGATCGGATAGATTGTTTAGACGTTGCTAGACACCCGAATTTGTTTTGTCGACCCTTCTTATCAAAGTCGGACGAATCTTGGCGTTGTATAATGGCCAAACGGTTTCAAGGGGAGACCAGAGGGACTGGGGCTACCGAGGTCACACAAACGGACAAAAAAAATATCATCATATATATCTTCCATTTCGCCTCTCCCATCCTTGCTCTTCGTGTTGTATGTGCACGCCGATGGTCCAAATCGATGCTCAATATTGAAGTTGAACACACATCGAAGAATAAATAGCTACTTATAAACGTTAGAGACACTCTCAATTGACAAAGCTGACTTTTTAGTTGTGAAAGTCCGACCCGATACACGTGGTCATTTTAAACAAGATATCACAACTGGTTCGGCCTACGGCCCGCTTGTAACCTCCACTATGTGGTCTGCAGTCTATATGCAGATTCCAGTGTTGTTATAGCCCACCTGCAAATGCTTAGTCCTACACGTGACGTAAGGAAAAATGTTGAGGTTGAACTCACATTGGAAAAATATAAGAATAAGGAGTTATTTAAAAGTTAGGATCATGCTCAATTGATATAGTTTACTTTAGTTGTGAAAGCTCGACCGGACATAAATGATCTATTTTAAACAAAATTAAGACGACGATAGTGGTCTGAGAGAGTTCAGACAATGCATCAAAGCATGATAGGCAAGAGAGGAATATATATCATATAATCCAACAACATCCCTCACATAAACAGGAAAATGACACAAGTAGTACAACACATCTCAGCCTCTACCATAATGCAATAAGAGCTTATTACTTCAATCATTCCTACTTAACATTATCCATCAAACCACATGCTCTTGCATTGCACTGCAAATCATGGATCGACCCTTTCAGGCACTATGCTTGTTAAGGAAAGTGAGGATGAGCTCATTCACTTTCTCCGGGAGCTGCTCATGGACAAAATGGCAGCCTTCAGGCAAGTAAACAATATCCAAGTCGGGCACGAATTGCTTCGGCATTCCACTCTTTATATAAGCCTCCATCCCAGGAAATTTCAAGACATAGTCCTTCTCACCCAGAATCAGAAGCGCTGGAACTGTGATCTTCGGATTGGTTATGCCACAATCATCTTTCAAAGTTCTGCACATTTGTGTCACTGTTAGAGGCCAATTCTCTAACTTCTATGTTAGAATATAAAACTATAATTAGAGATCCAACTATCAGTATGGACATAAGTTTGAATCTCATGATCTCCAAAAGTACGGATTATCTTTATAACTAAGTCTTAAACTATCAGTTTGAGTTTTTAGTTTTAATTGACGCTGACAATTTCATTTTGTTATTACCTGTATGGAATCTGCAAAGCGGTTTTGAATCCGGATTTCTCATACAAAGATGCATAGGCTGAGAGATCTTCCTCACTGAACCATGGAGGCAAAGAAGTGGACGGGTCAACAATGTCCATGATCTCCTGATCATCTCGAGCAATCGGGATTTCAGGTCGGGAGAAGAGGATGTAGATGTTTCTTATCACTGTCTTGACATCTAAGCGGCCAAAATCAGCTTCAGCCCGCCCGGGCTCCTGTGGTTTTGTTAACAATCCTTAAAATGTCACGCGATCTTTGTTATAGACTTGTAGTAATGACATGAAAACGAATGCACAAACATTAGACATTACCCGCCATCTAGTTATGTAGAAGCCACTAGGAAGTTTATCGTTTTGGACTGAATCGGGGCCGGGAAGCATGAAGGGAATGCCTAGTGTTATGACACCCAATACTCTTTCGGGGTAGAGTATAGTTGCAGCGAATACTGGGAAAGCTCCCCAGTCCTTGCCTACAAAAAAGGCCTGGTTCCAAACATAGTTAAATAACCAAACAATGATGGCTATGAAGAGAACAATACATAACCTTGTGATAGATTGGCACAATTCTAGCAAATTTCAGTGATCAAAATCAATAGTTAAGAACACAACAAAGTTATGTGGTTCACTAACTATGTGCTAATCACATCTGCATTGAAAGAAATTGTTACTAGTTTTTAAGGTTTTCAAAATTACGGGTTGCAGAATAAGCGTATTTATCTGGGATAATTGTAAAAAGTATCCTGAAATATTCCTATCTTGCAACTTGTAGTCCTCTGTTTAGATAATTAGAAAAATTATTATCAACTTGTCTTGTGTTACTAGTTATACAAAATGATAATTTTACCCTTACAATTTACATTTGTAAAATATTGAGTATAAAATTCAAAATTCAAAAAATCAAGGGATATAAAAATTTAGACCTTTTGTTCTTAAATTATTACTTTAAAATTTAAAATTTCAAGAATGAATTAAATCATAATTTTGAAACTATTTATGCAAAAAAATACATGTAAAAGATAAATTCAAAACACTTTTCTTACTATTATCTCTGTTTACTATCCAAAGACAAAAGTGTCAAAACGGGGCCAAAACATATTCAAATTCATATTCTAACCCAGAATCAGCCAATTTTTGAAAAGATTGACTACAGTTCCCAAGATCATGATTTGGCAAAGTATCCACCGTCTGGGACGCCGCAGAATCAGACGCGAAGGTAATGAGACCAAAATACTGTCCTTTATTTGACCGGCGAAGAACCGAACAGGACTGAATCTCACCATAAGACCCGAACAAATTTCTTGAAAGCCAATTTTTTGAAAAAATTGATTATAGTTCCCAAGAGAAACAGAGAGACATATCTGGGTTTTGAGTCCTGTAACAGAGTAAGAGAAACAGAGAGACATATCTGAGGCTATGGTGTGTAGTGTTGTTACCTTAGTGATGCCTAAGCAATCCAGAAGAGGAGGAATGTCATGAACAGTGTCTATGAATTTGGCCTTCTCAGGCTCTGCGGGCTGCTCCGAGAGCCCGTACCCTCTGGAATCGAATGCGACGGCCCGGTAGCCGGCGTTGGCCGCAGCGACCATCTGGTGCCTCCATGTGTACCAGATCTCCGGGAACCCGTGGAAGAACACGACTGCTTTTGGGCCTGTGCAGAGATTAAAATTGAAATCATGTGTTAGTGTTGAGAAAATGCAAGAAGTGAGTTGAATTTTGATTACCAGTTCCGATCTCGGCCACGTGAAGCTGGAGGCCTCTGACGGGGACATGGGTGTGCTTGATTTGTTCCATTGGAGAGATGGAGAGAGAGCTGAGGAAGAAGAAGAGATATGGATCAGACTTTGGTCACTGTAACTTTAGTCTTTAACTGCAGATATTTATATAAATTTGGATATTTTTGTAGTTCGGGTATACATACAAACAGTTAATCATAGAAGACAACAGATTCTAGACTCGATGGACAGACTCCATGAGGTGCAACAACAAATGCGACAAGTACACTAAATGTAGTTATTTACTCAGATTGAGTCGAACTCTCATATGAAGGCTTGAGTGCTGACCGATGGAATAACGACTTGAGGAGTCGATTTTATTATTATTATTATTATTTAAATTTAGATTTTGAGGGTAAGATCTTTATTTTAAAATAAATTTATACAAAATATAACAAAAAAAAACTGTTACTTTCAAAATATTATTAAAAATTATGATTAGATAATGAGGATAATGTCATATGATTCGGTGACATGTGACAAGATTTCTTAGAGTACCCATGAAAAAAGAAATAGTGAGGAAAGTATTAAATAAAATAATAAATACTTAAGAAAGATAATGAAGTGTGAGGTTGAACCTTGACTCCACCTCCTTCGTAGATCACTATGTATTCTTAATTACAATAGAGTGGGTCTGGTGAATAATACAAATTGGAACAACTTATGAACCAAAATGAGAATATCCTTACAATTTGTATGAATTTTTCACCCAAAAGTCCAAGCTACTCAGCTGAAGGGCTGAAATATTTTCATGCAAAGGATCCATCAATATAGAGTTGTTGCGGTTGGTAGAAGAAAGGGACAGAGAGGTTTAAGAAGGTTTGTGGATTAGAGTAGCATCGGGAGAGGTCTACCATATGTTAGTCGTATTATCATTCAATACATATTTTCACATATATCTGTTTCCATATAACATTGAAGTTTGGTAATGTTGTGTAAAATGAGTCTAAGAGACTTTTCTCTTTAGGAGAGATAAGGGTTTTGTCCTTGAACATTAACTGCCGCTCCTTCCTCTTTTGCTACGGCTGGCATAGCCATACCGACCACCCCCATCGGCCCCTCTCCTGATTCTCCCTCAATCGATGCTACAACATCAGCCCTATTCACCATCACATCAATCGCCCAGGACTCAACGGGCGCCTATGGCAACACAGGGAAAGTACAAGCCTTATGTCTCTCGTTCGTCGTCTTCTATAGGGCGATTATCAAATGGTTAAGGTGGGTTTGAGATCCGGGGAGTGGGACAGCAAGATGATGTACCGATCCACGACACCTATTGTCGGGCTATCCCAGCGTTTCAAGCCGACAGGCCGATCAAGTCTCTTTGGCGAAGCATCCCAGGCTGATCCGGAGAACAAGATCGACCAGGAGGCATTTTGTTGCTGCTTATTTCGTTCTAGTTTGGTTATTGAGGGGGTCATTTGTGGTAAAGAGTTCTCACTATTGAGTGGGTCGGGTCTAACGCGCAAGTATTGACATCCAATAAACCAAATTGACAACCTTAATGAGTCTAAACCTACTTATTCCTCCCTCGTCTGAAATTGAAAGTTTACCTAAATATTTGCTTAAACAAATCTATGTATCCCAATCCTACATATTTCTTGGCATGTAGGAAATGGACAAAAAGGACGGACCCCCTTCTGTGAGGGTGATATTCCATTTCAAATAAGTTTGATGGTGAGCTCTCCGAGAAACTACGACATACATTGTTATGTTTGGGTGAGGCACGATTTCACCGTGTCTTGCCTGAACAAAGATTACTTTGATAAATGGATCATTTTGGAGTTGTCGGTGTGTCATTTAGGAAAAAAATACGCTCTCTGAGACATTCTTTGTCTGGGCAAATAGCCCAATCCCGGACGAAATTAACATTGCAATCGCCCATGCAATTTTAGGTGGAAAGAGTGGTTGCTTGGCTGAGGCTCAAAGAGGCAGAGAGCCCACTTCTTTTGTTGGCTTGTCAATACATGAGTAACACATGGTGGGTATATTAATTTTTTTTACATAACAATTTTAATACTAGTCTTTTTGTTATCAAAACCTTTTTTTTAAAACTTAATCAGTCACTAGTGGACTAATACCTACCAACAAAACCACAATCATCTCCTACAAACCAACAAAACCACACAAAGAAACAGAGGATCATA
>JAYMSV010000307.1:0-18282 GCA_036897745.1 Erodium moschatum
AAGGAGCAAAGGGCGACGGTGGCGGGCGAAACACTCTGGGGATCAACCGGTACCGAGTAGAGGAAACAACCGACGACCATGAGGAATGAAGGGGTACATGACCAGGAGACACTCGTTGGTGGCGGGGGAAAATCAGAGACGCGATGGCTAATGAAAAAGGAACCTCACAGAAACCTTAATAGAGCTCTCCATACGGACGGAGAGAAAATTTCAACCACAATTGTTAGGTTATTGATTAATGGTGTTGATGGCAACGCGTGAATATTAATACATCATATTTTGAAATTTTGGAATTGTACAATATATAACAAACCATTAATTGAAATTTTATTAATTTTTAAACGAAAATTAAAATTCTATCGTTAAATTATAATATGATTAAATTGTCATGTATAGCTTATTTGTAACCGAAGAATACTTGACCTGTTAATCATATCCTTTTCATTGACAAGAATTATCCTAACCAACGTACCACGTGGTTTTTAATTAAATTGCTTCTCATTATAACAAGTATTACTATTACTAGATATGTTTATTAGTAATTCTTGTGGTGGGGGCTTATTATGTCTATTTTCCCACCGCCCTACCAAACATTTGACCAGCATCCTCATCTCCACCTTGGACCCATGTTCCTAACTTGGTCTCCTATATACTCTATTCTTAGACATATTCGTACATGGGTATTGAAAAAAAAAACGATGATTGTAAAAAAATGTTTAAAACTTATCATAGTGGGCCTGGCCTGCTTTGCCCCGTACTGGGACTGGAGTCCGTTCAGGCCCATATAGAAGGCCCGGTATCTCAGAACGACCCAAAAGATCATAGCCATGCCACCGAAATTGTAAATTACGATCTTCTCTCTTCCATTTCTTTTGCAGCAAAGTACCTAATGAGTTCAGTCGGATATAACTAAATAAACCAGATAAAGAGTACAAAGTCTAGACGTTCGATGGTAGTGTAAGTACAGAGAATGAAGTAAACAAGATATTTCGAAGGGGCAAGTACAGAACCATATCTGGCAAAAGAGGAATAAGTCGTCGTCACTTTCGTTACCACCATTCATTTAGTAGAATGTCAATAAGTCATGTACTTATATTTGCGGGACAATTTTTTTTTCAATGAGAAATGAAGGTGGAGCATATGTGTTCTTGGGAAACACCATCTGTTCATGGGGAAGGGTTTTATCCCAAAATGCTCTTGAGCGTGCAAGCCTGTATGTGTACGTAATAGCGAAAGTGACAGCGAGTTGATTTTTGAAAAGAAATGTCATTGGGGTCAGCTTTACTTCTAGAACCAGACGCGAGTATTACTTGTCACTTAATTCAGAGACAAATATTTATCTAGATACAAAACTTCCCATTAACAGCCTGATTACTACTCAATTCTAAACCAAAAAAAAGGCATGGAAATGCCAGATTAAATAAACTAATCATCACAGAAAGAATCATGCAGCAAACACTAATCATCTACCTAGGAAAAAAAAACATACAAAATGGCAATCTTTGCTTACTGTGCAAAATTTACCTTGAATCAAAATTCATACAAGCGCTGGTCCAACTTCGAATTGCTCTCGGAGATGCAGAGCAATTCGAAGTTGGACCAGCGCTTGTCGCGCACGAGGGCCTGGTCGATCGCCGTTGAGGACCTCGACGACGGTGTAATTGACGCGGTTCTCGAGGCCGAGGACACCTGGGAGGTCGAGACATGGATTGGGGGTATCGTATCGGAAAACACAACGGAGAGGGAGGACGATACTTTTGAGATTGATACAGAAATGCAATGGCCTAACTATATATCAGGCGAACGATTAGGAGTAACACGTATTTTACAAATGTTATGAATGAATGTAGTTTCATCATTCATTCATTGTGTATGCTTGGTCCGACAAACCTTACCCGATTTTGAAAATTTTCACCCAACTTGTTTGGTTATGATACTTTAATTTCATAATTGCGAGTCCGACCTAATTTTAATATGATGCTTTAGTTTCATGATTAGATACTATAATTCCTCGAATACGTAAGTACTTAAGAAACGTACGACTTGACTTGCATCTAATGATATCCGAAGAATTTACTGTTTGTCTCTATTTATCCCCAATTTTTCATTCATCATTAATGGGATCGCGGACTGGCCTTCGGTTGCCTGGGATCTCATTGACTTGGGATCGCATGCTTTCCTCTTGTCGTGTGAAGATCAAGATGTCTGATCGTCTCTTCATGCTGGCGATTGGAAAGCATTGCGTCCCTGGTTTTTCTCTTTTTCTGATTGCACGAAACGTGTGGTTTTTGAAGATCGGCTGCTCTGGGTTGACATCATTGGGCTCCCTATGGTATGCTGGAATCAAGACCGATTGTTGCGATTGTTGGAATGTTTGGTTTGTTGCTCACTATTCACCCGTACTCTTTGGATCCTTCTCAATCGGCTAGGGTCATTGCTCTTATCCACACGAGAAAAGTAGCTACTTTTATTCAAGTGGTCACCACTCGGGGTCCAGACTTTACTACATAAGTGATTCTCGAGTAGTCGACTCATGTTGATTCCATCCCACTCCTTCCTCCATTCGGGATGTTCTCGGCGCGAACCTTGGATCCTACTCCTCGAGTGTCCCCTCCCACTCTGCAACTTCTCATCTCTCTAGTTGACTGTTCGTCACCCGGTTGAGCAGCTTGCTTCTCATTCTGCTGCTATTGGGGCTCCTGCTTCTTCAGGGCACTAATCAGATAGATGAGCATATATGACCTCAAATGATGAAGTGGCTGACACGACCTCCGTTATGGAGTTGTATGATGGGTTGGACAAAGCACTTGTCTTTCTTCCGGATCGAGAGAGCATTACCCAATCGGTGACAAGGTTCACGGAAAGCTTGATAGTACGCTATCGAAATTCGATCGAAAAAGGCTTCAAGAAAATCGAAGCGGTTCTAATCCCTCATTGTAATAGCAGGTCCCGGACTCTATCGGAGTCACATATTGTGATCCCTTTTTTATTTGCTCCCCGTTTTTCGTTCTTGTCAGCTCAACTCTTTTCAAGTCTTGTGCTTAGCTTCTTGTACTTGTTTCATTACAAACTCATACAAAAAAAAAACATTAATGGGTGTCACTCGAAGTTGGATTTACATTGGACAAATTGAGTGTCTTTTTTCCACTGTGCTCTTCCCTATTAACTCTCTTGTTTCTGACCAAGTAAAATCAACCACGTGTCTATCTATAGTATGTAAATACATTATTACCCTTTTCCCCTCTTACTCGGCCACGTCACCCCTCCTCGTGTGATCAGTTATTTTATCTCTCCCATTCTCCTTCTCTCTTTCCCTTCTTTTGCACTTTCACTTTCTCTCTCGATATTTTCTCTAGATCCAAACACTCTGTTCTCGAACCCTAGTTTTCCTTTTCTATCCTTGATTCGGTCGAATGAAATCCCGAGGTTCTTCTCTCTGCGACCTATCATAAGAAAAAGGTAAGCTATTAATAACTTTTGTGGATTTGGTTTATCGATTTTTTATTGAATTTCGTTTTAATTATGATTTTTTTTTCGATTTTCGTTTTTTTTGCCTGAAATTGATGTGCTTTGGATTGATGGGCAATTGGATCTGATGCTGTTTGTTGTATTAGCAGTGTTTTGTTTTGTTAAAAATGTTATTTTTCTCTATCAGAATTGAATAGATCACAAGGATCCTGGGTTTTGCTGATCTGAACTTTTTTATTTATTTCTTTTAGTATGAAGAATTGAATTGACGGTATTTGTTTTATGTTTAGCGTATTGATTTTGTAAAACATAAAAATAAAAGTTGGTCGATGCTCTTAATAACATCAGGTTTCTAGCTCACCTCAATTCTATTGGTTGACTAGACTCAATGGATTTGAGTCTAATTGGATCTCAAATGGAAGATAAGCCTGCGTATGAAATTAGTAGGATAGGTATTTTGTTTTGTTTACATGCCCAGCATTAATCAATTAGTTGATTTGGGATTTGGTGTTCCAATTGTAGCGAATGTTTTTTACTTGAGTGAATAATGTTCTTATGACTATTTGAACTCTTGATTGAAAAATTGAATTTTTCCATGTTGGATTTGTTGCAAAATCAAGGATGTTCGCGTATGTCATGTTGAGTTGACTTTTTTTCTTTCAATAGTTAATCTCCTTGCTCAATTGAGTTTTTCTTTTTCTTTTTTTGTAAAATCAAGGGTGTGGCAGGTGGTGATGCCAGTCACTACAATTGAGTTCTAGTTCTAAAATTGTAAATATCCATGTTGAGTAATACTGTGAAACACAGGATTGTCAGTGAAATTGCATATATACAATGCGCATCTGCATGTTGTTTGTACAGAAGCTTACTATCAAATACTTACATGTTATATTTCTTCACTATGACTGCAGTAGGGGAGGCCATGTGAGCTGTGTGAAGCAATCTGTAATAGTAGCAAAGCGATTTTGATTGGCTTATTGGTTCTCGTGTGTGTGCACGGAATGGGTAAATGCAAGGGTTGTGGAAAAATAGGGAGAATGGTACCGAGGGAGGGATATGCAAGTGCTTACCATTTTGCTCTTCTATTGTCTCCTGTTGTTTCTGTTTGGGATTGCATTGTTCGCAAGATGAGGTATTCCTACAGACCTGAGTGGGTGTAGTCTTCTTGATCATTAAGTTATACTAGTTCTCTACACAGGAGTTAATTAGAGCTTACTTAGTTAAAGAACAATTAATAGTGAAAGATGTATACAAATTAGAGTAATTATCTTGAAGAGAAGAAGTTTGTTGGACGAACAAGATAATAGGTAATACCGTAATAATACAAAAGTCCTAGTTTTAATGGATACTATTGCAAGTAATAAAATGCAACCTGTAGCAAGAAAAGCGAAGAAGAAGCAGGTGAAGGATGAGATGGATCGCCTCAAACAGGCTGAAAAGAAAAAGAGGCGTTTGGAGAAAGCCCTTGCAACCTCTGCAGCTATCCGGGCTGAACTAGAGAAGAAGAAACAGATAAAGATAGAAGAACAGCAAAGGCTTGATGAAGAGGGTGCGGCAATCGCTGAAGCCGTTGCTCTGCGTGTGTTACTCGGGGAAGACTCGGATGATTCTTGTAAGATTGTGCTGAACAAAGATGATGAGTTCAACTTCAATCATTGGGATTGTGCTGCCAACATTGATCTCCTTGGAGGAGGGCTTCCTCATCAGGATGCTACAGATTGTTCATTTGAAGGAATTAGGTGGGTTTCTGATACTCATGGATCTGGATGTGATTGGGGAAATGGTGACTGGTCTTACTATTCAGGGTCTTATGGAGGGAATGAGGAATGGGGAACAGCAGGATACTCAGCTGGGCTTATGGCAGCGCAGGCTGTGTCGTCTCTTCACATTGCTGATGATTCATGTGTTGATACAATTGTTCTTAATGGAATGCTGAGAGGGTAGATGAAAGATGTTTCGTTTATATCGTCAGTCAATTCAAGGAGTCTCGTCTTCATAGTTTGAAATTATGGTTGTGTATATACTGTCTGTGATCATGATCGTGCTCGTCATGGGAGAGGTCTTTGTTGCTTCTTCAGGAGATAGAAAGGTGATGCTACCATGGCCCTGTTGTCTGCCTTTCCTCAATGTTTTTACAAGTTTGTTTTGTTTTCTTTTTCGAGAGTTATGTATTTGAATCATTGGACATCGATAGGTCTGTATTGTTGCCTTCTCTGTTAAGTGTTGCCTGTTAACTTATTGACATTTTATACTGTTACTGTACTCTGAACTTGCACAAGAGGCCTATTGTTGAATTTATTGTACTCTGAACTCGCACTAGAGGTCTGTTGAGTTTTATTAAATGTAGAACATTAGTCTTCTTGTTTCAATTCTCTAGCATAAGATATGTTGGGCATACACTGATGAATGACATTTGATACATATTTGCTTACTTCGAGTCCTCAATTTTCGAATGTTACTTATACCTCCTCTAACTTAACTGAAAAATGATAATTTCAGCTAATTTCAAGGTGAAAAGTTTAAAATACCCGTCACTTTGATGGATAGTAGAGGGTATTTTAGACATTTCTCTTTGACGATGAACGGTCAAATTTCTTATAAAGCTTCTAATCTTATTAAAGTAGTGACTACGTATTAGAGTCACAGATATGGATTGCTCTTTCAGTGAACGTTCCTCATGACGAATGAAAATTAAAGGTGTTGCTCACTCCTGGTATTGGACATTTTAGGGGACACTGTACGGCCTTAAATAATACAAATCATGCATGAGTAAAGACAGGAGAAGAATAGCATGAATATTGATAAACCTTGCAATCGATGTGCAAGCTGGTACTTACAAGAACCGAAATTCTACATTGTTTCAAACGAATAACTTGTCATAGGGTTATGCATAGTTGCAACCTAAACAGAGCAGTGGATGACATTTCTTCATGCAAACATCCGTGCTGTATCTTGTTGTCGGTGAAGCTCATTATCTTTCTCGACTTCTTCACTACTCGATGGTTTGGCACCAGTAGTAATGAGGTTTTTGAACCATGCACCTTGGAATCTGGGTGGGCTTCTGTTTCCATTGCCAGGGGAATCAGGAGTGCCTGCATTGTTGTTGGAAGCAACACCAACAAGGAAACGGTATGCCACTTTACTAGCTGATACAATCTCTGTTTTGGCTTGCCTGAACTGCAATTCAGAAATATGAAGCAACCTTAAGCATGACAAGCTAATAGATGAGCATGCAGATGAAGTTGAACACTACTGGTCCATATATCATATTCGTCATCTGAATGTAGCGAGTAAGTGCATAGATTGGTTGCAATCAATTTCAATCTGTGTATTACTAGTGTATTTTATATTCATGGGCCGCTAGCAAACACATAACTTCATCTAAAGGCAAATCTGTAGGCGCATAAATTTGCATCCTCAGATAAAAGGTTAAGTGTAGAGCCAGAACGCCTCTACAAAATGAAAACACTTCCTATTTGAACAACATTAATCTGTGTATAATGACTAAGAACACAGGGGCATAATGCAAGAACAAATTATTCCAGCAAATGATCAAGGGGATCTTACCCGTACAGCAGTGTTTCCTGCTACTTCCAGGGCAGTGTCACCAGCATTGGCAAAGCGATTAACCCAGCCTGTAGGAGAAGTTACAAGGATATGCTAAGAAAAATCATTTGTAGATACATGTTAGTATGTTACCCACGCAGCATAATCTTTTTAGCCTCAATTTATATATGAAGGCATCAAATGCACATTTCTCTCAATTCGTATATCAGTCATTCTTTCATGCCTCTCTGAACCACTGTTTCACACAAAGCACCTCATTAAGAGGTCATACAGCTGGCAGACTTAGAACCAACAGAAATGAAAGTGGTGACTGATTGCAACAAATTTTTAGATATCAAATAGGGGTCGAGTATCGAAGTTCATCCAATACATACACAGAACACTCAATCTTGTGAAGATTCCATCCATTACAAATCCCGGTGTAAGATGAGATACTTAAACCTATGAAATAAATTTCTAAGCAGCCAAGTTCTACACACAAAAAGACAACAGCAACAGATTAGATGTTTTCGTCACAATTAGATTAATTAAATTTTGCTTGAAATTTGGAACTTAGTTAGAATCAGAGACCTGTACTACAACTCTTTGTAACTCTGTATGCTGCTTAGTCATCTTGCGTGCACAGTAATCAGAAGCATTATATAAAGGTCATATAGCATTTTTATTCGACATCAAAACACTGTTCTTTGTTCATTTGAAAGAACATTCGGCAGTGGATACATATGTACATATATATCACAAGTAATGTCAGTCAATTTATCCCCCAGTAGAACAGAATTAGCATTTATGCTTTTAAAAAAACTCAAAAAAAATCTTAAACAACAGTTACCTGGAAGCTTTGGCGCACCAAGCCTTTCACATAGCTCATCACAGAAGTGATTACAGTTTTTAGACAGCAAATCATATGAACTTCCAGGCCACTCCCTACTAAGCTCTCTCAAGATCTGATTCACCTTAGATATCGAAAAGTTTGTTTTCCCAAGTACGATGCATTCACGGTATGTATACATGGGATTCTTTCCATTAGGGCAACTGAAAACTCCAGTTCCTTGTTCACAAAACCCAAAAGACCATTCATCCTCTCCATAAACCTGCCAAATACAGCATATTATGTGACAGTAGATAACATGGTAATCAATGATGGTAAGAGAAACTACAGATCACCATGCAAATCTAAAACTATACGACGGGCAAAAAGCAAGATAACACATTATATATAGAAGCGGCAAGCTAATCACAAAGTTCCATCTAAATAAGTTGCAAGATAACCATTTCAAATTATTGCAAAATCAAATAGTATGCCTGGTTTACACACTGTCATAGGTACAAGTACAAATAGCTTGAAGGAGTCTCTTCATTGCTACGATTCACCAAACTGCATTATTTGCCTATGCTGAACCCATCACTTATCACATGCAAAACAAAACTATAAACAAGCTCCAAAACTGTCCAGTAAATTCAATTACTTGTTTATTCAATTGAAAACAATGAACAACATTTTCTTCACTTTGTCACAAATGGCTTTTTTTTTTCTTTCTTATAAGCCAAGTTTGTTTATAATTTGAATTCCCTAAAGAGTCGTAGGAGTTACAATTCGTTTTACTTAGTAGTTGGCACAGCTTTCACATGGTGGTTTGTTTTGGTAAAGAAAAGGAATGGGGCTCACTGATTGGGTGGCCGTGCTCAGGCTGTTAGTAGATTTCATGCCAGCTCGAATCGTCCTTGCAAGAACAAAGCCGAAGGCAGACTAGGGTTTCCGTCTTGTTGGTTATTATGTTTTTTGTAGTGTCGAGAAGGAGAGGTTGTGGTTAGAAGCTTTCTCTGTAATTTCCCCCTTTATCAATAGAATCCAAATCTACAATTTGTGTTTTCATTTACTAGAACTAATAGCTTGTTAACAACACTTTCAATTACCTCTACATTAAAACAACTAAATCACTTCCAAATTCTCAATCACCAATCCCCTAACACTTCCAATTACAAAATCACAAGAACCAATCAACAAGCAAAAACAAACAAGGAGACAAAAAACACAAAGATTCGCACTATTTCGCACAAAAACTCTAGATCTCGAACAAAAACAGCATCATCGATCCCACCACAGATACATAACCCCCCTAAAGAAAGCACGGGAAGAGAATGAGAAAGGGAGAAGAGGAAGACCTGAACGGCGCTGTGGAAGATGCCGCCGAGGCCTATAGCGTCCTTGAAGATCTTGTTGATGTTAATAATGGTGTTGTTCGTCTTCTCCGATCCACTGTTGGTCACATCGTATACGTGCAGTTTCACCTCCGTCATCGTCTTCTCCAAACCCTAGCAATCAAAATCGAACAAAATAACAAATCTTCTGAATCCGATTCAGAAACAGCTCGATACTCAGAAATGGACACCACTGGGTCCGTGCTTTTCGCTCTCCGGAATGTGAGATCTCTCTTCGTACTGAGAACTTGGGATGAGTATGAAGTCCGGGATGATTAATTTCGTAGTAACAACTTGTTTTATTTCTTTTCTTTTATATTTATTTAATTTAATTGCTTGATATTCCACTTTTTAATTTTTTCATGAAATTCAAATTTAAAGCAAGAGAACGGGAATAGTCATTAGTCAATAGTGGGTGGAATTATCCGAATATCATTAAAAAAGTGTTTAATTATCTCCGTTACTTCAAGTTCAATGGACTTTAATATACTATTTTGATTCTAAAAGTTTCTGATCCGTCCAATTAAAACGTCTTAAATCCTCGTCCATGTATAATGGATCTGATTAACAATTAAGGTGCTCTTATCATTTTCGTTTTCATTTTTGGAGAACTCGTGATCTGGACTGAATCGATTAAAGTGTGGACTAACAAGATGTAGTTTCGTTTTTCTATGTTTAGGTCTAACAGATTCAAATGTCATTGTGGTATTAGGTTGAGTCGGGGTCTAATCGTATTTAGTTTTTTTAATCCGCGTCGCCATGTGATGGAGTCGGATTGGGTGGTCAATTTCTGTTGACAAATTCGGATTTAGTGTAAAATCTGTCGGCGTCGAGAGATTTCTGGACCCGACCTTCTAGACCTGTGGATTCAACATCTGACCCTGTTTGGGAATTCGGCCCCTCTTTTGTGCTTTTCGCGGGAGCGATAGCCCAAATCAACCCCACTCGCCGTCGGAAGTTCAGTTTCTGATGATTTTCGATGCCGATACCAAAAAAGAAAAAACCTGACTTAACATCCCCACCATTAAGAACGTTCTTTGGAAATTAAGGTCACAAACAAACTACTAAAGTCAGTACATACATGTTTGCAGTCAGAAACCCTCCCTAACTTAACAATTCAAAGAGAAGAGAAGAATTCTGGAAAAGCGTATCATGAATTTAGTAACTGATACTTTCAATGACCTCATGATATAGAGCAACCTGCTGGGTTGGACAAAATGAACCATGGACAAATTAAATTAAAACTGCAAATCTAGGATTAAAATCTACACCTAACTAAGAGAAGAACAAAAGAGGGATAAGAACTTGCCAAGGAGATCAGGACTTTGCCAAAAATAATTTCCACAAAAACCAACAGCAAGAGATTTGCAGAACCTGAGGGAAGATAAACCGAACCAAAGGGCGCAGCCTTACAACAGGTAAAAAAAAATCCTATCTACCATCAAATTGAACTCCCAAGGTTGTTCAGAGTTAGGTTGCTTCTCCCTCAAGCACTGCAAGAGACTTGGGGCTTGTGTTATTCACCTTGTTGTCTTGGTTGAATCTGGGTTGTGGCTCCTGATTCAGTCTGGGCTGTTGATCCTGATTCGATCTGGATTGTTGATCTTTCTCCTCGCTGCCTCTCCTGGGCAACACGTCTCTCCTACTCCTGTTGCATTCATCGTAATTATAATTCGAGTTCTTTGCCAAGAAACAATCTTCTGTATCATACCGAAACCGCCTCACAGGACCATCTGAATCATACCGCCTAACTCGATTAATCACCTCATATCTATCCCCGTTCTTCCTTCTATCATCCTCACCAACTTCATATTTACGCCCCCTACCAGCACCAGGATACACATCACCATATCTTCCAGCACCATGCATCATGGGTGCTCTGAATCCATCATCAGAAGAATTCATCCTCCGCATAGGGCGCACCGAATCAAACCGTTGGTTCGGCCTGATCATCCTCACCGGTGATCTTCTTCCCCTCAGATGATCTACCCCACCATTCCGATCCTCAAACCACCTGGAGTTGCGTGGGGGTGAGAACCGGTTACCCGGAGGAGATATGGGCCCTACTTCATAACCCGGTTCGAAACCTGCCCTCTGGAAGGGCACCCTTGTCCTCTCTATTCTTCCCTTGGACCTGAACTCTGGGGACCTGCTTCGTTGCCTTGGACCCTCGTTCCGGTTCCTTGGAAACAGCCATCCGATTGGAGACCGGCTTCTGGATCTTGATCTTGATTTCCTGAAGGATTGAGGGTAATGTGGAGGAGGCGCCCTTCCACAGGGAGGTGATATGCTCCGTTGTCTTCTAGTCATTCGAAAACGATTAGGGTACTCGATATTATCTTCTGGTAGTTGCCTGTGATACTCCTCCCTAAAGCCTCTATTAATACCACCCTGAGGATATCTCCTAAACCTCCTCCTATCAGGACTAATCTCTCTAACAGGACCCATACCATATGATGCATCTTCCCTTTCAGATGGTGATCTCCTTCTAACATGGGGCCGATACACACCATTGGATGATGAGTTTATAAATGGCCTGCGCATACGGTTGTCAAGTCCTGTAACTGCATTATCAGAAGCCATGACATATCCTGGGCCCTCCACTGCACTTTTTGGTCTTGTGCGCCCCGAATTGTAGGAGCCATAGTAAGTTGGTGAATGAGCGCGTTTTGAATCCCGAAAGCTTCCTGAAGGATTGAATGATTGACCACCACCTGGGCTTCTGCTTCGAAAATGCAAGGCGGATCTCTCTCTTTCAACTCGAGGGTATGAATCATCTAAATTGTCAGGCCTGAAACATACAAAATGATTCAGGTGAAATGAAACCAATTGTATAATAGAATAATACCAATGGTGATGATGGGTATACAAAAAAAAATTACCTCCCCCTTCGTATAGGTACTCCGTCTGGGGATAAATGGGTTCCAGTAGATGGCTGTAACTCCTTCCTTGATGACTTAGAGCCAGTGGCTCTGGTGGGAGTATCTGTCATATCAAGTTTATCCACACAATCAGCTGACAGCTTCTTTATTGTCCCGCCTTCTATTATTCCAGAAGTTGGATTTGCAATGATTTCGGGCCAACCAGACTCCCTCAAACCATCTTTAGAACATTGACCATTTTCAATCAGATGATCGGACACTGTATCTAAATTGCTGCTATCCGACTTCATTTTTTTCTCCATATCAGCTTGGGAAACACAAGTTCCTTCTTTATTACATTCCGATCCCACCTCAACTTTTCCAGAGTAATCAGCAACATCATTATCAAATGCTTCTCCATTATCAGAGCCATAATCCACAAATTCAGCTTCACCATCATCATTGTTCCAACATAAGTCTGTTTCCCTCAATTCTCCATCCTCAAACTGAGAATCATAACCATCCTGCTCATTGTTCTCCATGCCAACACTGCACCCCTTACCATCTTGACAAACATCAGAGTAAAAGCCGCCATGCAAATCTAAAGACACCTTGTCTGAGCTACTTGTAGAACTGCTACCATTCTTGTTGCATGCACCGAACCAAGGAGCTCCAACACTGGAAGACTCAATACAGTGAGCAGAGTCGGCTTTATCTATATTTAGCACAACAGCTGTGTCTTCACGCCCATTACTATACACAGTTGCCCCATGCCGGCCTTCTCCAACATGTGCACCTGATGCTGACATACCTTCACTCTTGGCTGATGGGCTAACAACACACATCTCCTCTGCTTTATTTGCAGGCTCAACAGGAACAGGTGAGGGCGGACAACTCCCTTGCGAATTCTTAGCATCCAAGCCTAGCATTTTTCCAGGATCCCCGACAACTTCATTCAGAATGGAGTCATCGGTCATACAAGCAACCTTCTCTGGAACAAGTTCACAGGTAGAAGCTACATCACAATTTATCACTTGACCATTGTCCAATTTACAAGCGGAAGCATCATGTTCATCTTTCTGTTTGTCATCAACTTTGGGCTTCTGTTCAGCAATGATGCTTATTTTTCTGTCCTCTACTACCTGCAAACTTGTAACATCTTCTGGGAGAGAGCAAAGATGATCCTTACTGACACCCTGAATAGAGGCTTTTACATTCTCTGCAACCTCCATTGAGGATTCCTGATCATGACTACCAGAAGCCGGAGCAGAGATGCCATAATTCTTATCGCCCCCAGAACAGGATTCTAATTTGTTGTTCTCAATGTTTGATTCGCAAGCCTTGGGAATCAAACTCTTCCTGTTGACATCCTCACTAACATCAGATGTACCCACACTGCCTACAGCAGAATTTCCTGTACTTCCCAAGTTGTGTTTAGTATCTTCCTTTCGTGACTCGCAACATTCTGAGATTTGTGGCATGTCCCCTTTCCAACTGTCCACAGCAACACCTTCTACATTATTTTCCTGAGAATCAATTTCAGGAGGCTGCTCCCAAGCATCCATTGACACATTCAAGTCCCAGTGTAGTCTATCATCTCGGAGAGAAGCTGAATTCTTCACCATTCCATCGTTCATGTGGCTTGGATGATTCTGCAAACATGCAACAGTGTTGTCCTTCCTCTCTTCATGAATTATATATTTTTGTGAGCAGTTGGTTGCGTCTGATGATGCAGGAGCTTCTTGAGGTGGCACTCCAGAAGTTGATGAATCTATTATTTCATGCTTTGATTCTTCTGCTAATGAGCCCTTAACAATAAGAGCATCATCACCAATGCTGTTGCTGCAGGCAACATCTGCAAGAATCTCAATACCTGAGAAGTCAGTGGTGTGAACAAACTTGACTGTAGAAGCAGCACTTGGCTTTAGTTGTTTCCTCGCAGTAGATTTAGTACGAACTTGACTTCTTGAAAGTTGACTATTGACAAGTTGGCCAGTCTCTTCAAAGGATGGAGCACAACTCCGAGGCGGTGGTGATGGAGACCGGAACATAAATCTCCTTTTCTTAATCGGTATTTGCTCTATTTTGTCACCAAATCGTCTTCCAAGTACAGCCACACCAAGCTGCCAAATGGACAATATAAGTTAGACATCATTTTAGCAATAGGTCACTCCTATGGAAGGATAGAAATAAAATAAGTAATTGAGATCAATAAACCTTTTCAGATTCAGAAACAGTGGTCTCGGCATCCTCCACCATTTTGCCACTACTATCCACTAGCTCTGCACCAACTTTCCAGTTGTTTGTCCCTTGTTTTCTGGAGCGCCTAGTTCCAGTCCTATACCCTTTTGACACAGTCTTCCAAGTCAAGTCAGGATTTATAAAATTTGTAAGTTCTAATCCAACTCTGCTCATCATGCTAGTAGTCGATACAGGTCCTTTTCCATCAAAGAATGGTCTTCTACTAACAGTCTTGCAGGACGCTGTTGCCCATATCTTTTCCCTTGACACCAGAGTAGAAGGCAAACTCTAGTGTAAGCACATATTTGAGTCTGCAAATGAACAAATAGAAACCCAATTAGAAATGAACACAAGGCCACTCCAGCAGATTAAGTGTATAAAACAGGTCACAAATTTGTTCACTTCAATACTAATCATACAAAACAAAATTACACCGCCCTATCCTAGTGTAAAGTACATAGGGTCATGTTTTAATTTGGGTGAGACATAAATCCCAATCCTGACTCATATATGAAGAGAATATGCAAGATACTTATGACTATCTTCCCAAAGAACTCTATCCTAGCCACACATGCCTCAGAAGGCAATTACCTTGAGGCGAATCAAGTCAAAGAGTTCTGAAGCCATGCAATAAACTCCACAGTCCATTTTTTTGCTTTATACAAAGATGGATTCCAAATGCTAACGAGCATCAGAACTTCTCTTTCATTCAAGCAATGCAATAAAATTAAAAATTCTGGCCACAATCAGACAGCCACAATATGTTTGTGCATCCAAAAAATTGAACTTATAACCCAAAGTAAACAGAATAGTTCCGTTGGAAATTTTTCAAGATATCACTTGTCCTGAAAATTGCCACATGGGTCAAGGACCTCCAGTCACAAACATCCTAAATAGTAACTGCAATGAGGTTGAAAACATGTCTTGATTAGGTTCTCTCTAAGCTTGGAAACCCCAATTCCAATTCCCTTGGTTCATTTATGAACACATATATCATTGAAAACCACGGAAAGAGTAATAATTGAGGTTGAAAAGGATATGCACAAGCAATAATATGTGGAATACATGCAAATACCATAACAGCCATGGCCTAAGCCTAATTCTAAAGGGTACAATATCCATAAAAGATGGATCAGCACCCAGGCCAGTAAAACCAGTCAGCCATCAGATCCATATCAACCAATACACGCCCTAATGTGTTACTAATCATTCCGATGACATCCCAAGAAACAAAAGCCTTGACATTGCTTCTCCTGTCAAACTCCACAGGTTCATGCTCCAGCCATCAAACCACAAATAACTTTGACTGATCAGATTGCAGAACCTTTTGTACCAAAAGCACGAAGTAGATCTAGATTTTTTGGTAAATAAAAATGTAATATTTCAAGCCTTAATGGCACAAAACCCATCAAGGAAAAGCCGATGCGAGGACACATGTTCCGGGCTAAATCCGCTTCCAGTGACAGACATCTCACAAAAGCCGTAACGTATCAAATCAAATCACATAGATCCATAATAACAATGGTGAAATCGACGCCAGAGAGGCCAATTTGTACGGAATCAGAGCTCAGTAGCTTCGCTAGCCAAAACCCACATATAAACATGGCACTATAAGCAAATCTGAGCCACACCGACTTTCACACCGCCGCTCATCCTCCAAAAAAGACCTAAAAACCTAATACTTCTCTGTTTCAGAGAATAAAATCGCCGCCGCCAATGGAGCAATCAGCCACACAAAACACAAACGATTCTAGCAGAGAGGCGACGCCCAGCCATATATCCTCTCCTCTGAACGAAGAGAAAGAAGCACAACCACAAAACACATCGTAGGAAAATCAAAAGCTAGGGTTTTCAGTACCTGTTCGTATATATTATCTCTCCTCCTCACAAACTTTAATATTACGTCCCCCCCCCACAACCCGCCGCCGGGAGCCAGATAGGGATCGATTCTATAAAACGGCGAGGAACCACCACCACGGCAGAGCTACGAATCTTCTATAAACAACCCGAGATTCGATTACAGTTTCTGTTTCCGATTTACAGCGTCTTCATCGCTGTCTCTCCCATCCTCCTCCTCTTCCCGGCGTCTCCGATCGCCCACCGCCGTGAGCACTCGTCAGTAGAGAGACGGTATCAACCGTCCGATTGTCCGATGAACCACCGCGATCTCCTGGACCTTCCCGCTTGCGACAATTTACACTTTCCCCTCTTTCGTCTTCGATCTGGCAAATTTCCTCCGTCTTTCCTCTTTTTCTTCTTCGTCTTCTTCTTCTTCCCTGTTTGGATCACCACAAACAGAGCCCTTACCCACCACGCATTTATCGTTGACTTTATACCCGAATTACCCTTCCCATCCTCCTTCATTTACGAAACCACTTTTCACTTACTGCCCTATTTCGATTTATTTTTTATTTGTGAATATGTCGACCCAGTATTGAAGTCAATGGTCAAAGAGTTTATGCTCTGGCTCCAAAGGATAATATGGGGTTTTCACATTAGAAGAATGAATTGATTGGCGGTAAGGATGTGAAACCGTGTTCCCATTGGACACTGGGTTTTGCATTTTCTAGTCATGCCCGTATCTCTTCGATCTCTACTATAATTGAAATTATGAAAATTAAAAATATATTTCAATTTACTAATATACCCTCACCTGTCTAGGGTTTTCCCTGCTAAGTGCTAGCTCTTCTAATTTGTTTGCAATTTCCTATTCCTATTTTCTTTTGTTGGCTTCTAGGTTATTCGACAATTGAAAAATTATAACATTAATCAACTTTTTATTGTTCCTAGGTGTACATATGTACCAACGTGAGGACTCACATAAAAATAATTCGATTTATCTCTTGAATCGCGTTCATTGATAAATATCATACCATGATTAGTCTATACCTCTCCGACATTAATCACCTTATTCACATATTCATCTGTCCTACACAAAGGGAAGTATTTTTAAGGTTTTCAAGGCGAACAATTAACCGCGGTTTCATGGTGATTTGATTCCCTAATTTTGTTTAGGTCCTTAATATCTCGCAATCGTCCTAAGGCATTTGAGGCACATTGGTGCTGGATTAGATCGTGTTCTACAACCTTGATGGTTGATGGTAATTGGAGTCACGACTTGTCCTCGACGGGGTTGTGTAGAAGAGATCTGGCAAGGGTTCTGTACAAAGATTTGGAGACGATGGTGATTGATGCACGGATACTAGATCTGAGTCGGTCATAAGTCATGCAGGCCCTTGCGAAGGACGTAGTGTTGCGGATTGCAACATGACTGTTACCGGCGTCAGAATTGCGAGGACAATAATTGGAAGAGATGGAGAACGCTAGATTGGTAAGACTACAATGAGCGGATTTTGACCATAATAATCAGGCGAGATCTGCTAAGAAACATTGTCATGTCCAATGAGGCGCATGTAGGGAAGCAGAACATATGTGAGAAGGAATATCAAGCCCCATGAGGTTGGCTTCGACCAATCATAATCATATGCTACACAACGAACACCTCCTCGAGTAATTGTTGCACCCCTCTCAAAATCCCATGAATCCTTTAGATAGGAACAAGCCACATAATTGGAATCCTAGCTTAACCTGAGTCCAGACGTGGTTGGTTGTTTTTAGAACTCCAAAATTCATCAAGATTTAGATCTTAGGTGCTTTAAACCGAACGTTGTGTCCACTGTTCTTACTGGTAAAATTAGTAGAGGCCAAAAGCGTCATATCCAAAAGTGAATACCCTCTTTGAAATTTTCTTCTCCTCAACGAGAGAAAATAAACAGATCAAGAGATGGAACCTTGGACTAAGGGTGTCCATCGGTCGGGCCCCAACCCTATAACCAAATTTTTCAAATTGGTCCAGAGTGACCGAGTCCAAAAAATAGAAACCACAAGCATCATTCTTCCGGACAAAGTAATTGTTATGGGTACCCCGACATCCACCCTAAGACGG
>JAYMSV010000308.1:0-18280 GCA_036897745.1 Erodium moschatum
CGAACACAGAAGCTGATGGCTTCGCAAGGAATCGGAGGGCCTTCTTATAGATTCCTGTATGGGAACACAAAGGAGATGATCAAGATGAGACATCAAGGCATGGCCAATCCCATGGAATTATCACACAACATGTTTCAAAGAATCATGCCCCACTTTTACTCATGGACCAAGCTATACGGTATGTATGTATCATTTGATTTTTATTCGTAAGTGCCACGTCTAACTTTATGAAACATGTTGATACAGGCATGAACTACCTTAACTGGAAGGGTCCTCAAGCTGAACTTGTAGTGACTGATCCTGAACTGGTCAAGGTTGTACTAAATAATAGGGACGGGCCATTCCCCAAAGCGGATCCTTCTGAGGGTGTAAGAAAGCTCATGGGAGATGGGCTTTCCACATCAGAAGGTGAAAAATGGCTCAAGAGTAGGAAATTGGCCAACCATGCTTTTCATGCAGAAAGCTTGAAAGTAAGCTGTCAAAAAACATTTTTTTTATCAGCTCGAAAATTTATTGAAGGTACATTCTTAAATATGTATAAAAGCAAGTCCAAGAAGGACCAGCGACAAACAATAATTACAGAAGGGCTCTCCAAAAGAGCTAAAGGGCCAGAGCCCGAAAAACAAATACTAAAAAAGACTTAAAACCAAGACTGAGATGCCCAAAAAAAATCATCCCTCATCGTCGACCCACTCATAGTCTTCCGAAAACACTTCGGAGGTCTTAGCTTGAGTGGGCTGGTCTGGGTAATCTTTACGAGTTTGTGCGACCTGAGCTCAAACATCAGTCCGATTGACGATTCTTTCACGACTCAGAAAAACATTAATTGCTTATAAAAAACATTACTCGGTAGAGCATAAAATGAGTGATTGTGTTATATTATTTGTTTGTAGAGCATGACTCCGGTTATGATATCGAGTGTGCAAACGATGTTAGAGAAATGGGGAAACCACGTAGGCAAGGACGAGGAGATTGAGGTGTTCCAAGAGTTTAAGCTTTTGACATCAGATGTGATTTCCAGGACAGCTTTTGGAAGCAGCTACTTGCAAGGAGAGAAGATATTTGATATGTTGACAAAGTTGGCCGCTTGCGTTTCCAGAGGTTTTCTCAGAATTCGGATTCCTGTAATAGGGTAAGCTTTCCGTCTTTCTCCCCATATTGATGTGTACGAGGTTAACCATGCAACTGCATTGCTCTGTAGGAGGTTTGTCAAGACAAAGGACGACGTCCAATCAGAGAAACTCGAGAAAGGGATACGAGAGTCTATCGTTAAAATGGTAAGAACAAGAGAAGAGATGGTGACGAGGGGGGAGGCAGACAACTTTGGAAATGATTTTCTTGGGTCGCTCGTGAGTGCTTGTCACAGCGACGACCATAGTAATAACATCACTATGGGCGATGTGATTGACGAGTGCAAGACATTTTTTATTGCTGGACAAGAAACGACCTCAGTCGCGCTCGCCTGGACCGTTCTTCTTCTTGCCATTCACACAGATTGGCAAGACAAAGCAAGGGCAGAAGTCCTCGAGTCGTTTGGCCAAGACAACCTGACTGCCGATGGTATTGCAAGATTAAAAACAGTAAGCAACTTAAACTTATTGATAGCATTAGAGAATCAATTTAACTAAAAGCTCAAGCTAATAATTGAAGATTCAAAACGGTAAACAACTTAAACTTATTGATAGCATTAGAGAACCAATTTACCTAAAAGTTCACGCTAATAATTGAATGAGATATGAGTTATTGAGAAGGAAAATAAGGATCGATCCATCAGAAAAAAATAAGACAAATAAAGAATAAAATAGTATTTTGTATATTTTCGGATTTAAACTCGTATCCGCAAAAAACATGATCTGTATTATCATATTAAATGATTAATTCAACTTAAAATTCAAGCGGATAGATTTTTCTGTCTGTTTTTTGAACTGATAGTTAAAGCTTCCATCATAATTTTATATGTTAGCAAAAGGCGGGCTTGATTAGAGTTTCAAACACATTCTAAGATTACAATGCCATCTTCTTGTAGATGGGTATGATCATCCACGAGTCTCTAAGGTTATACTCTCCTGCTGCTTACCTTACAAGAAAAGTTGCATGGCAAACCAGACTGAGAGATATCATTGTTCCAGCCAATACTCTGCTCAATATGTCACCTCTATCTCTCCACCACAACCCCGAAATATGGGGGGAAGACTCTCACCTCTTCAAACCAGAGAGGTTCTCTGAAGGAGTGGCCAAAGCTACCGGCAACAACCCAGTTGCATATATTCCATTTGGTTTTGGCCCGAGAACTTGTGTTGGCCAAAACTTCGCTATAAATGAAACCAAGATTGCACTCTCGATGATCTTGCAACGCTATAGGTTCACTCTGTCACCAAATTATGTTCACTGTCCTACTATGCTTCTCACAGTTTATCCCAAACATGGATTGCACATCATTCTCCATCAGCTGTAGAATCTCAACCTCTTCTGAAAGATGCTTTGTCCAAGTTGGAGTGCAAACTTATTAGTTTCTTTTACTCACTTTAAGATATGTATTAGTTTGCTACTGTCAGTTGAGCTGGTGTCTTAGAATTCTATAAACAATGTGGATGGATCTACAGGCTCTATAAAGATCACAAGATATTGGTAATTCCTAAGTTGTATTTCAATAAAATACCTAGACTAATACCACTGCAGGAGGATGGACAAATCGATCTGATTCAGCTTGGCTAGATGATTTCTTACTAAGTTTCGAAGAGAATGTTAAGGGTTCCATACACAAATGCCACCACCATATTGAGAACTTCATCATTATGGTTTGTTTTGGCCCAAAAGGCCACATTTGTTGTAGTCCAATGACTTGGAGCAACTCCAGTGGTAGTTTGATCGCGCTGACTGTTCGACTAAAAAAATATTATTTCAGTTTTTTTTCTTCTATCAGTCAGCATGAACGATCAGCAAACTCTGGTGATAAGCTGTTCGTTGCTGGCGGTTCGAATAAATTAATATTTTCAACATTTAGAATAATTTAAATTCAAATAACATTTAAATTGAATTTTTTTAAAATTCCAAAATACAGATCGAAATAACTAGAATGAAATTACATTTGAGTGTCGCCAAATCTATTCCAAATGTGTTCGACGAGGTCGTCCTTCAATACATAATGAGCACGCTCATCCTGCATCATGTGGTTGTTTCCCAATTATGACATGGCACAGGCAACGACATTGTTCGCCATTTCGATGGAAAAAAAAAGAGATAATTCAAATTTAGGAGGAGATGATGGAATGTGTGTTTTTGTTGGATGCAAGAACCTCAATTTATAGATAATTTGGATCAAACTAGCATTTATTTTTGAAAATTTCAACATAAAAAATTGTTTTTTCATGAGTGCACAATTCATTTTAACTCTTCATTATCAATAACATGCGGTAAAGATGATATATTATCAATAACACACCCTCCTTTTTCATTATTCATCAAAAAACTTGGATTTGCGTTTTTTAGATGGAAAAATAACATGTTACTTCACAAATTTCATTTTAGAAACCTAAACTAACCCTTACCATAAATCCCTCCTCATCCTCTGGAACTGGATGCTCGACGATGGACCTCGGCAGCTGGCGACCTTGGGACGAGATACTGAAGCTCGAGTCAATATGCATAGAGTTTCCGATTGGGTTTAGGATTGCATCGAAAGACCCTATCTGGGATCTCTAGAAATGGATACGACCAAATAACCAAAGCTTTTCTTGACGCTGTAACGGAGGTTTGGATGGAATTTACTTTCTCACCAAGGCAATTTTATAGAGAAATGGATTGTATAAGTTATATATACACAACACCGATACAACTCTTGGTTTGATCCAAATTGACGGGGCTTCAAAAACGTGTTTTAGAATGAGTATGGATTGTGATGAAGCTTCTGAAAATTGTAGCCGCATTGACTATGATATGCTCCTTATAAATATTGAAAGTGTACTGAAAGTTGTCAAACTGTTTTTGATGTCGCTGTTGCTAATTCCTCGACACCATGTATAGCTGGGTCTCTTAGGATTTCAAGTGGGTTTGGCGAGTTTATGAACACCATTTTTGCATCTGACAATGGACATTTTTGCAGTCTTTATGTACCTTTTTAACACTCACTGCATCTGAAAATCATTTTGATGAATAAAGGGTATACTATTATTAATGCAGGTAACCCTTTGTACATTTTGTTGGAGGAGGTACATTTTATTAGGGATATCCCATTTGAGGGAGGCTGTTTGGGACAGCATTCAGTGTAGCTCCCTTTCGATTAAAGTTATCCTTATGTTGTTCACGGTTCGGGGCGTGTCCAATCATCGCGTTGTTGCTTGACATGCACCGAAACCGAGTGGTCAAACAGAATGACGTAAGCAACCCTTTTTCCCTCCTACTCAGTCAGAGCCGCAGAGCTCTACAATCTCCACAATTCGCCGAAGAAAAAATGCCGCCGAGGTCTAGGAAGATTCCGGCGACGCCAAGTAGCGAACCTTCAACCAGCGACGGAGCCACCGAGAAGCCACAAGCTGAAAAAGGATCCGAAACCAGAATTCGCACCCGAGGTGCTACGAGGTCAGGGCCTCTGTTGCTGATCTTGCTAGCAGTGATCGTAAACTGCTCATGGGCGGTTTATCGATACCAGTACGACAACTTGCCTGCTCCTCTCGCCGCCGAGCAGGCCGGCAAGAGAGGATTCTCGGAGGTTGAGGCCATGAAGCATGTCAAGGCGTTGACTGATCTAGGTCCTCACCCTCTCGGCTCCGATGCTCTTGAAATTGGTCTCCAGGTTCGCATTCTCAACCTAATTGTCATTATCCTGAATTTGTTTAATCATTACGGAATGCTCTATCAAATTTCGAGTTTCCAGTTAAAATTGTCTAGTTTTGTTAGTATAGTTCTACAAGTTATTCTGATAATATGAAATGTTGCTGTTTTCTGATTGCAATATGTAGATATTGGGTTTTAGCTGTTTCAGTATGCCTAATTTGCGTCATAGATTGCTTTCTTCTTCTTCTCTAACATGCTTTTCCACTGCAGTATGTTTTGGCAGCATCCCAAAAAATTAAGAAAACTGCACACTGGGAAGTTGATGTTGATGTGGACTATTTCCATGTGGAATCTGGTGCCAGTCGTCTTGTCAATGGCCAATTTAAGGGGAGAACACTAGTGTATTCGGATCTAACTCACATTGTATTAAGAATATCGCCGAAATATGTGCCTGAAGCCACAGAAAGTGCTATTCTTGTCTCCTCCCACATTGATACCGTTTTCTCAACGTAAGTTGTTGCATTCTTTTTGTTGTGTGTGTGTGTTGATTTCATGGATTTGAGCTTTATTTTACTAATCCTGAGAATAATTCAGTCTATGAATGAATGTATCCTTTTATGCCTTTTGGTTCAGTTATGTATCTGAGTGGGCAATTATGTGTAAGTAACTGGATTCAGGTCAGTGTGGTTCTAGATACACGTAAGAGCTTAAATTTGTTAGTTTTGCAGCTTATACACCGGTTATTGTGTGAAATCCATTATGAGTTGTTGGAGGAAGCAGGAAAATATTGTAATATGACAATTTCCAGTATGCATTAGTGAAGCAAGATGTTGACTATTGGAGTCCAGGATCGATATTGCGATCACTAAGCCCAGGGGTGTAAAGTGAATTTAACCCAAAAATAATGCTTAATCCTGTAAATAAAGAAAGTGAATGTAGTACTCTATACTAATTTCATTAAAAAAATCCATAAGTAGAACAGGCATTCAGCCTCGAGATATCTTTCAAATAAGAGAATTTGTTCAAAGAACTTTCATGACACTTCTTCATAGAATGTATATCATGCCTGATTTACAAGTCTTTTATAGGTTAGCTAATTTGGCTGATCTCATAATCATTTTTTATGCTCTTCACACATTCTTCAAACTTATTCCAATGTTTATGTTCTCTGAAATTATACAATCTGGCCCTGTCTTCAAAATTATCATGCATACATCAGGGAAGGAGCAGGTGATTGTAGCTCATGTGTTGCCGTCATGCTGGAACTGGCTCGAGGTGTATCTCAGTGGGCTCATGGATTTAAGAACTCTGTTATATTTCTATTTAACACTGGAGAGGAGGAGGGTCTGAATGGTGCTCATAGTTTCATAACTCAGGTTGGTTCTTGACAATGCATCAAATATGTAACATTGGTTTTGAAAGAATTTATTGCCGAATAGCATTATCAGGTGAAATAACTGTACTAGACTTATGTGATCGTTTCATTTTGATTATTTTTTTTACTAAAAAACTACGCCCTTCTCCTAACCCCACACCTATCCCCAACCATGTGGCTCACCAGAATTTGAACACGGGTCTCTCCTAAGAGCTGATTGCTCAGTTGACCTCTAGGCCAACCCTAGTGGGCATATCATTGAAAATTGAAATGGTAGACTAAATGGGTTTGAAGTGGTTTTCATAAGAATAATGTTTGGATTGATGCTATGTTTGTTTTCTTATAATCACATATGCACTCACAGTATTCAATTGTAAGAAAACCTTTGGCTAAATCGGAACTCTGTTGAGCAATTGGGAATCGAATGAAAATTTCTAATCCACAAGACCTGTGTTGATAAGGAAAAATTGGAGAGGACAGTATAACAATGGCGGGATCTTAGTCTGCTGTTTCCCCACCTTTACCACACACAAGTTAAGGTTTGATGCTTGGTTATGAAATATTTGCTTCCAAAGATATTCATTATGAAAAATGCTTGATAATTGTCCGTCTCTCTTTCTTTTAGCAATAATACTCTACCATATAAACAAATTGTTAACCGCCATGTCTTGCATGTATTGATGAGAGGGACATTCTATAATATTTTTCTCAGAAGAAGTGAATAAGTCCTGTATTGTATATTGACTAACCAAAGCACAGTTATATTAAGACTGACAGTTTTGCTCAGGGTTCTAAATATCCCGAGATCTCCCCGATATCAAGGGAAAATAGGACCAGCGATACCGATACCTAAAACCGGTGACAAAGCGCGGTCAACACACCGAGTCAACTCGGTCAACACGTTGACAATGAGATAAAACAGAATATTTTTAACCTTTTACTCTTTTTTTTGGAATTTGAAATAAATTTGTCTTTACCCTTATCTTCTTGTAAAACATTTCTCTTTCACTTAGTTTTTTTTTTGGTTATATTGAAATATCCTTAACGGTGACCTCACCGATATTTCACCGCGACCGGTATTTAGAACCTTGGTTTTGCTACATATAGATGGACTAACATTTAACTTGCTGATGCAGCATCCGTGGAGTCCAACTGTTCGAGGGGCTGTTGATTTGGAGGCGATGGGTATTGGTGGGAAATCAGGCATATTTCAGGTCCAATTCTGCAAATTTACTCACTGTAGTGTTTTCTAGTACCCACGGAGATTTCATGTGGTTTATGTGAACCTTTGCCCCCACTGGATGGTGTCAGATTGTAGTCAGTAATGTAAATTGTTGCTGATAAAAAAAGAAGGCGAAATTACCTTTAGTTACCCTAAAGTTTTGGTCACATACCTTTAGCTACACAAAGTTTGAAAGTGTCCAATAACGTACCATAAGTTTTGGTCAGAGATCATGTACATGTCTTTATGAATTGGTCACAGATCATTTACATGCCTTATGAATTGGTCACAGATCATTTACATGCTTTAAGAATTTAACAATAAGGCAAAAGTGTCGAAAGTTTGGCATAAATCTTGTCCAGTAAGTTACCATAACTTAGGGTAGTTTTCTGCACGTGACCAATACATAAGGGTAACTTTTGACAATTAACGCTTGAAATAACTGAGAAGTTACAATCTATGATTTCACAAATTTAGGATCATCACCTGTCTTTAATGTAACTGATATTTGCAAAATAAATAGGTGCATCGACCCGAACAATCACAATTCCATTGTATGTATATGCTTCTGGATACTGTTGAATGTTTCTATAAACAGTAGTACCCGGAAGACGGCCCAATACAGCTGCAGCATATTCCAGATTACAGACGAAGCTAAATCAATAACAAGGATGACCCGGAGTATCAAAAACAGTAAGACAAATGGATAGTATTGAGCTCGGAGATTATGTCATTTGTCACCAGATAGATAGTATTAGGAAAAACTATCACGTTCTTATGTTTGACCTTTTGTAATGTAAACATGATATTTTACTCAGCACTCTAAACCTGATATGCACCCATTCCTAGTTTATCCTTCTTCCTACTTTGTTTCCTATTTAGTGCAAGACAATCTTCTCTATAAAGAGGTCTCTCATAGTGCTTAAAGATTGAACTATTAGAATATCATTTTTCTCCTATTTCCACAGTATAAGAAGCCAAAAAATTGCTTAGCAACAAAATGAATAAGTGGTGATGATAGCAATGGCTGATAACCATAAAGCATTAAGCAGAGGAAACACCTAAAAAATAGTACAAGGAACAAAATGAGATATGTGCATAATCTAAGGCACTGCAGGAAGTAACAAATTGTTCAAGCCATGCTACACTCAGATAGGTATATGACAACTCCACTTACCAATATGTGGATTTGCTGATTCATGGATGACAAAAGCCAGTGAAACACCCACCTACAATTTCATAGACATTGAGTGAACAAAAAGAAATTCTTACAGCAAATTCCTTGACATACATGCATCCTACAAAGTGCATCCTTGACATACATGTAAGCAAGGACATTCTAACATATTGCTCAGATAACTACAGACATCTTATAATAGATTTGGTAAATACTTACCCCAACGAGAACACCAATCTCAATGCCAAGGAACAAAGTTGTGGTGCTAGTAATAGTCCAAAGAAGAAAATCTTTCTTATCCACACGCCATAAAAAGATAGCTTTGTCATAATCAACCTGTAACAAAGATGTCTAGAAAAGGTGAAGAGATTTACACGGAAAGGTCTAAAATTATGGAAATTAAAGCCTTAAACTTAATCTAGTATTAAGCTCCAGAAGATGAAATTTTAACCATACTTACCAACCCCATCACAGCAGATATAACAATGGCAGCCAGAGCACACTGTAAACGCAACAAACCAGAAGATCTAGATTTAGAATTACATGTGTCATGCCATCTCAGTGTTTCTCTGAAATTTCCAACTTCCTAGGCTCTATTGTCTCCAAACCAAATTACAAATGCAATGATCAAACAGTGTCATCTCTATCTTTTTCTTCTAAACTTCCATTGCCTAACAATATCCTTAACTCGCATGCCTGTGTGCAAAGAAGCAACCAAAATGGAAACCTACCTGGGGTATGTACTGGAATAGTGGTGTCAGGAATAAAAGGGCACATGCCATTATGATTCCACTAACAATTCCAGATATGCCAGATTTTGCTCCACTTTCATGATTCACAGCTGACCTTGAAAAGGAGCCTGCATGAAACATTTGTGAAAAATGTATCTTTTAGAACACAGTAAACCACCTTTGGAGCTCCTAGTAACCCATACCAATCTTACCTGTTGTTGGGTATATTGAAAAAAATGAACCGCAAATGTTGGCTAATCCAAGACCGAACAGCTGTTAATGAAAAAAAAAGATAGCTAAGAATGTTAGAAGTTCTCTGCTTAATTTGCGTTGACAAGATTCAAAGTTTGGATGCCAATTACTAGCTAAAATACTCAACTGCAAGTCTCTAAATACCAGAATCTGTTCATTCTATTACAGATAACATAGCACATAGCAGAGTGATGTCCAACTTCAACACCGTGTATGATACACTTACACACGATTTTCAATTCTGTACAGACATATGGCTTTACTCGGTAGAAGCTTCGCCGTAACAAAAAAAAAAAGATGACCTGGGTAAAAAGGTTACATCCTATACATCAAGGATGAGCTTAAGGATGCCGTCACCTAAAATACAAGACATCACAGCACGCAGGAAAAATGTGCTGCAATGAAAAGAGAGAAGTCCATTCTCCAATTATGAGAAAGAAGTAGTGCATTTTGAAAAGATAAAAAAACAATCAAAAGCTTATGTACAAGAATGAACAAGTAATGCGATGAGGATTTTTAAGAAAGTGTATATATACATAAAATTTACTAATTCAGAAACTCATTTATTCTTCACTTCACATATTAACTGATCGTTGTGTCAAAAATGCCCTGAAGCATTCTATTTATTCTGTCTTTTTCTTTGAATTCAGTTGGGCCTTTCAAGAGTCAAAACTATTATGAATGATCATACCTCTTGATTTGAATCCAGCTCATACCCATTCTTTGCTGCTAACGCTTTGGCGATCCCCACTGATTCCTAAAATCAAAATGCAATGGTATTGGATTAGTTTAAATCATGTTCATGGGGAAATAAGTTCAAAAAAAAAACTTATACATGGATTCCCAGATACATGAGTAATTCTTACCAATATAGCTACACCCGTGATAAGAAATGCAGTAGGAATCAAAGACGTCATATGCCCAAACTCTTTAGGAACAGAAAATTTTGGGAGGCCCTGGGGTATCTCTCCTACCTAGAGTAAGAGATACATTGTTGATCAGCTCTTGTTATGGAAAACTTATATATTTAGAGATATGGAAACACATATAAGTAAGTCCAGGCAAATAATCATTATGTTCAGGTTGATAGCACATAAATTAGAACAAGCTAATCACATCATTTCTTTAATTTAATACACAATGCATAAAGTTAAATACATTGTTTTCCCGCATACATGGTTATATCCAATACCAAATAGGCAAATACGTAACAGTCGGTTCATTTATGCCATCCTCACCAAAGAAATGGAAGATGGATGAAATATTTTCACAAAAGTTGTACCCAGAACAACAGCTGTGAGAGGACCAGCTGGTCGCAAGAATCGCAGGGACTTCCTTGTTTTTCCCTACACATGGAACATTAGAAATGATAACCATGATCTAGACGAAGTAGCTTCTCATCCCAAAAGCAGAATAAGAGCTCATACCAGGTGTTTAATGATCATAAGTATTGCAAGGATGATGGATCCCATTAAAAACGGTGGCCATGAGAACTACAAAATGAAAAACACCACCTGCTGTTAAGAAAATGAATTGAATAAGTTAAAATACAAGGTACCGCTTGCAATAATTAGATGACTAGATACAGTGATGTCCATAATTCATCATTGGAAAATGGAGCTAGAAATAGATGATTAAAGAAAGCTGAAATCATATATTTACATAGAAATTATTTGGTTAAACATCACAGCCTCATAGATTGATTAACACATGAAATTAGATGTTAGTCTGCAATGTTACAGATGGTCAACTGAATTTTTAGCAGATACCCAGTTCCATACCACTTTATCAGCTCATAGTTACTGCAACTACCAAAGACGCTGACCATTATACACAATGCGTGAAGGAGATACTAACACAAAATGCATAATTTTATCGAGAATCAGTCATTAATAATCAGATTTGTTGATCGTCAACAGAGGGGTGAAGTAGAGAAAGTTATATGAGAAATGAAAATTTATCACCAATAAAATTATGGAAAAGGAATTTACCATTTGGGCATGGCAGGATAGCACAACATACCTGATCTATTCCAGCTATTATGCTCTTAGCCAGTGGCACAATCTTACTACTTCGTACTATGCTATATCCCAAAAAGTATTTTGCTTGAGATAAGGCAATTACAATGGCCGAGGCTGTTGTAAAGCCAGATATTACGGAGTGGCTGATAAACCTAATTAGCCATCCAAGCCTGGAATTGGAAAGGAACCAGTGAATGATTTCTCCCTTGAGAGCTCAAGAAAATCATGCATTAACTAAGGAAATGCAGTACGTGCATATATCAGCTAGATATAGATGTCCATAACTAAGGTGCCTTCCACACAACCCAGCCCCTTACCCAATAAACAGAACAGCAAATAAACAAACAATTTTTATTTTTTCTGCTCAAGTGCTTAAATGGTTTTAGTCCAGAATTATTCTCAAGTATGATAACAACAAACAAAGATTCCATAAGAGAAGAAAGAATCCGATTTGAAAGCACATTTCATCGGTTCAAGATTTTTTTTCTGAGACAGTAAATCATCAACTTTTAACACTCACAAATGTTCTAGTCACCTTTGTTAGAGTTTAGTCTATTTCCAGTTAGAAGTATTTCCTATTCCTAGTTTACTTTGGTTTCCTATGTTCCTTAGTATTAGTATTTCCTATTTAGTATAGAGTCAAGCCTTATATAAAGGGATGCTCTCATTGTACTGAAAACCAAGATTCATCAATCATATTTTATTTTTTTACATGGCATCAGAGCATACAGTGGCGACGCATCAACATGAAGTTGAAATTTGAAATTTATTCTTCGTCCACGTGCAAGACTCGTTATCCGACTTGTACGTGAGGGGGAGTGTTAGAGTTTAGTTTATTTCCAGTTAGAAGTATTTCCTATTCCTAGTTTAGTTTGGTTTCCTATGTTGCTTAGTATTAGTATTTCCTATTTAGTATAGAGTTAAGCCTTATGTAAAGGGATGCTCTCATTGTATTGAAAACCAAGATTCATCAATAATATTTTAGTTTTTTACAACCTTAAAAACCCATATTTTAATTTGTGAAGATTCCTGAGTATTTATGCAATAATGAACTTTGGTCTGAATAGGCAAATCAGAGAGGACCTTTCAGATGTCAGGTGAGGAGGGGAGGGAACAAACACAATTAACTGATCACTAACACTCGCAAGAAATGGGTTTGCATGTTGTATACAATATCCATGGATAAAGAATAGAAAAGGCACCTCAAGATCCCCATTATGCATTCCAATATTCCAACCATAAGTGCTAACAGTATCGCAAGTTCTGTGTATAATGCATCGGACGAATCCACGATTCCACTTAAAACGTTAGAAACCAGGAGTGAAACCAATGCCACTGGACCGATTGCAAGTTGCCGAGATGACCCAAAAATAGCGTACACAAATATAGGGATAAAACCAGAGTCTGCATTGCAAAAACACATAACAGTTGAAGATCCAAACTGGCTAGTAAGGTTAAAAAAAGTTGAACTATTAATAAAAAAATCATTGACTCGTGCCAACTACTAAATCAAACTAAAGAAGACAACTCAATCAACTCAGCTTCAACTACATTTTGAAATTTCAATGATTATCCATCAGCAGGGAGCAAAAGAAGGTGTTCCATAAAAAATAGAACTATGAACTTGCAGATCCCATATTTTCTCCTCTTTCTTTCTGTAGTATTCAATTGCCTAAACTCTATTCGAGTACCAGATGAGTTTACACTATTTCACATATATATATATATAGAGGAGTGGGAGTTACATAAAAATAACTGTTTGTCAGAGGTAGATGCCAATACCGAAATTGACAACTTTGCTTGATTACCATTTTGATATAAATGAGTTTGACAATCTGTTCATTAATAGTACACAAATTGCTTGATTACCATTTTGTTATATATGAGTTTGACAGTCTGATCATTAATAATAGTCCACAAATTGCTTGATTACCATTTTGTTATAAGTATACTAAATAAATACAATAACTTAATAGTAAACTTACAAAGTCCATAAATTGGTTGAAGGCCAGCTAACTTTGCGTAAGACATGGCCTGGTCAATACAACAAACAGTCAAGTAAAAACTCACGCCGTCAGTGATTGCTAATAAAGTTAATCTAACCCAATCACGTTATAGGGAAGACGGGGTTGAAATTTCTCAAGATTCCAAATTCTATCCTAGTTCCCAATAAAGAGAAACCTATCCTCGCTTGAGCACAATAACTAAAAAAACAATTATGAAGGTTCTTGAAACATTATACACACAAAACAAAGAATTGAAATCCGGAAACCCAGTTGAAAATAATGAGTTACTTGAGCACTTGATACGGACTAAACTGGTCAATGCAGAGCAAAATCCAGCCTCTGCATTGTATTTCCAATCAATTCAAACTTCAAAGGCTGGGTCTGGAATAGTTGATAAGCAATAACCAGCACAAGAAAAAGAAATCCATCAAGTTATTGGTAGTTAACCTATCAACAGAAAGCATACGGATCGTTTTGGGGCTTAAGTAATGACATGATTGAAACAAAGGGCCAAAGCCAATGAAAGAATGCTTACTACAATAAGAAAACAAATATCCAATTATCCAAAATTGAGTGCTCCAAGCAACCAGGACAATTCAATTCACAAGCTGAGAAAGTAACCTCATACAGAAACGTGAGAAGGAAAACCAAAATTTGTTGATGAAGACCCAAAGCAACTGGATTTAGCACAACTTCAAAACACACTTTCTAATTCTTCAATTTTCTGAGACACCAAACAGAAAGTAGAGCAAACCTCCACCCTTCCTTTAGAGTGCCAAGGAAATTGAAGAATGTGAAGGGAAATATGAACATGTGAGGAAAAAGGTTATATCGGGCTCGAATAGGATCAGGTGACTATGAGTAGACTTGCTCATTCTGAAGAAGTAAATAAAACACTCACAGTCACGCTCACGCACTTGAACCATCATTTCCATTTCCAACCAAACAAAATTCAAACAACCGAAGCACAGATGAAATCAAATCACGCACAGACCTGAGGAACAAGCATGACGCCGACGGTGATCCCGGCCATGAGGTCAACTTGGAGGTGTTCGCGCCAATTGTAGATCCTAATCCAACGATAGCAAGGCACCAGGAGCTCGATCCAGTCCACCAGAGTCATGCGCTGGGCCTTCATCCTCCACCCAGATAACAGAGAATCGAAGGCCGACGGAGACGAGAACGACGACCCAGCATTGGGGTGCTGCAACGGGATTATTTTAACGGGTCGGGTCGCCATCGAAGACGCGGCGGCTGGGATGTCGCGGGAACTGGTAGAGGCGTACGATATCTCCATACGCACCGGCGGCGAACGTTACCGGCAGCCGCTTTCTGAGAGGTTAGTGTCAGAGGCAAAACGACAGCGTTGGCAATGATCCGTGATTCAGATTCAGAGCATCACTCTTTTCCTTACACTTAAACATTTATTTGAAGATAAATATAAAATGATGTTGAAGACGTGAATGATATATGAAACCAATTATTGAAGAAACGCATTTGCAATGAATGTGGACATGATATTGCGCTAGTTTCATTTATTTTATTTTACTTTGACTTTACTATTTTTCAGGAAAGTGTGACGAGAGACGTTATATATGGGACCTGACCTGATACTGGTAATAGCACCCAATGGGCCATAGCCATTCAATGAGGTTTTAGTTTTACCACTCATCAGAAATTCAGCCCCATGAATAAGCATAAGAGGACCGTATTATCTTCTGCTGTTAGCTTGTAATGAAAACATACACACAACCCAATGGCAACGAGAAGGCCTGAGTTTTACTGGTTACAATCTTCTCCTGGGGATGGATGTACATAGAAACATTCACGCAGACCAATTTCCAGATTGTAAAGTAAAAAACCGCTTATCTTTTACAGTGACATTGTATTCAGAGCTACTAGATTGTGGAAGGCATAAATGCTATTAGCTTATAGAAATGGAAGTTCCCAAACACTAGGACTGGGATTGCGCATGTTCCGGCTTTTGGGTGTGTTCGTAGTCAAGATGAACAAAGGCGCGCTCGATTTCTGGAAGGAGCTCCAGCTTCTCCTGCAAGGACTCCCCGATGTCATGGGCCTCTTGCAAGGGCATGTCTGCAGGCAGCACGATGTCAACTTCAACAAAGTAGTGGGATCCAAACGTGTATGCCCGGACTGTGTCAATGTGTCTCACTGCCTTGTGGTGGTTCCAGCAGAGGTATGTCAGCTTCTGCAGGTACTCAGGTGCAGCTGATCTGCCCACCAGGGAGTTCACGTTTTCCAATACTGTCATTGACCATGTCCGGATTGTATACAGAGCCAGCTGCAGAAATTAACTTGACACTTAACCACATGTACTATCACTATCAGAGCAACAAGGTATCTTCAAGGGATAATCTCACAAAAATACACTAAACTTGTCACATTCTCACTTCACTATTACTTTTAAATTTTCTCACTAAATTTTCTGATTTTACTCTATTTTGGTAATAAATGACAATTATAATCCTATATCAATTTAGGAAACTCAGGCAAAATTTATTGTAGCGATGGCATATTTTGAAAATTAAAGAAGGATATTTTTGTCATTTACTACCAAAATAGAGCAAAAGATAGAACATTTGAAAGTATATTGTAGTTGAATGAGAAAATTTAAAAGTTAGGTGAAAAATGTGATGTGTAGTGTGCTTCTCTTAGATTATCCTTGTATTTAACTAAAGGGATACTGTCATGTACTAAACTGTTTCATGAGTATAAAGACTACGACATGATACGAGAAGGGAGTCAACTTCAAGAGAGAAATTCACATACAATGATAGCACCGACGGGATCCATCCAATTGTCAAAATAGTTAGCAAGGAGCACGGCAATAAGGCCAATGATATTGGTTATGACATCAAAAAAGTGGTCCTGGGCATATGCTTTGACAATCTCATTTGTGAAAGAACGGCAGTAGAAAACTAGGAGTAGCTTTACTAGAGTCACCGAGAGCATGATGCCTATAACCCATCTTTCTTGGTCTCCAGTCAATTTGAACTCAACATCCTGCCAGAAAGATAATCAGGATTATGACTTTAAGAGTGCATAATTAAGCATATCCATTATTTTCTAGGTCCTAAACAGTAACAAATTAATGATACACAAGAAATGATAAATTACACACCAAAGTTACAAACACTTACGTCAGATACTAAAGTTCGCATTGACTCCAAGATGATTTGCAGTCCCAGAGTTGCCATGACAGATGCAAAAACAAGGATGCCCTGCAATATTATTTTGAAAGAGTTTCAGTCAACCAGCCTTTCATAATATATGTAAGCGCTGATATAGCCTTTTTTGTGACTGCAACATACCAAAATTTCAAAAATATTTGTAGCAGACAAACACAACAGCCAAACATGTGTATTAATTCTTTTGATTGACACCTTAATGAAGACCAGATAGGCATGTGGAAAATATCAGAGTAGCCACAAAAAAGATACAATAAGGAAAGATTGTCTTCAAAATTCAAATTATAAGAGGTTAGCCACGTGGAGCAATCAAGGATAGTGATAGTTTTCTTCAATGAGTGACCATGGAATAAAAGAAAAATATCACTAAGAAATAGTTAGGTAGCTTCTAATGACACATTCTCATGGCAATTTGTTTATTTATTTTCCAGATATTCTTAAAGTAATTTATCAGTACAGATATAGAATACTTCAAGACGATAGAATGGGAAAGAAAAACACATAGTAGTAAGAGTATCCACTTTATAGACAAAATAACAGTACATGTTACCACTTCATTATATGGAAGGAAAAAAAACATTTACCTGGGGCCAATTTGATGCAAAATGCCAAACTTAGATCAGGTAGGTAGTACTTTATGACTGGGTGAGTGGAGGTTAAAGAAAAGGATCATTCATGTGCAGATTCCACATGAACTTAGCATTTGAATATAAATGTATGATGACTGATGCCTAATAACTATGAAGTGCAAAAAGATGCACATTATAGTCATCCAAAATCTTCATTTTAACAGGAAAGGTGTTGCAAAAAACTACCAGAATAATTTCTACGAAGAGGCTAGTTACAAGAGATAACCGATAAGCAACTGGGCATTCATGTAGTAATGTGCATGAGATATCAAACAAATGCAAAAGGACTAACCAATGGCTGCATCCGTTTCTTTCCAATGGGATACTGATATGGATTAGGTGTTTGCATCGAGAAAGCAGTAAACCACAAGATAAAGCCAGAGAGAAGGTCAAGAAGTGAGTCCAATGTGGACGCAATAATGGCCAACGAACCACTTCTAATAGATGCATAGACTTTAGCTGCAAAAAGAATCATGTTTGCAACATTTGATATTCTGATGGCAAATGTCTCACTTCTGGCCAAATTTTCCTTCTCTTCCTACAACCATTAAATGAGGAAAATAATTTGAGTTGAAGCTTTTAAAAGAGCATTGTTATCTTTTCAAACAAAACAAAGGCAAATAGCAATATAAACCTTTGACATCCCAGGAATGAAACCACGCTCTGCTAAGACATCCATTTCAGTAAATCCCTCCAGCGTTTCTACTTGCTGCTGATAATAGTCAGCCACATTATCCTCTGAACCTGACACCATCAACCAGATCCAAGTGGATTCATAAGGCCTTACACATTAATTAGAAGTATAATATCATTTGAAGAACAATCACAAAGCTTCTTGACAATGTAAGGAAACAAAGTATAACAGGGTATGGCATCCGAGCACTA
>JAYMSV010000309.1:0-18277 GCA_036897745.1 Erodium moschatum
GTATAGGTTCTTTGTAATCATCCCTTATTCAAACTTACAAATGTGAAACCATGACAAAGGCCCAGATAATACAGGCCCAGTTTTGGAACAGGCCCATAGTCGTATTGGAAACGCTCCGTTTAGTATATTTCGAGGGAAAGTACCAAACTGGACCTTAAAGCCGCCTGAGATTGACTTCACATGGCGTTTTCTGGTTTTTGAGCTCGATTTTCGCTTGACGGAGAAGATGGGAAGATTGGCCGTGGCGGCGATGGTGAGCGCTTGGCTCATTCCAGTGTCCATCTTCGTCAATAGCATCGTTCCGGATCCGTACATGGTCAGTTCAAAGATTACCCATCTTCGCTGATTTTTTGTTTTGATGATTTGAGCTGTGTGGATTGTTGATTTCTGGCGAATTCGCGATCTGGTGGTGTGCAGGATGAGATATTCCACGTACCTCAAGCTCAGAAGTACTGCAATGGCGATTTCCGTAGCTGGGATCCCATGATCACCACTCCTCCTGGACTGTGAGCTCTCTTACTACTCATTTTCAATGTTTTTGACGGCTTAGTTGAGTGATGAGCTGAATTTTTCTGTATGGAGTGATGGGTCTGTTTGGAATTTTTCATTTCTGAGCTCGATGAAGAGAATGAACTTGTCTTGTTTGTTATCTTTGGTGCCATTTCTGGTAGATCTGATGTATTAGAGAAGTTATGGTGTGAATTGGTTCTGTGTAATGATTATCTCAATGTTTTGATCCCACCCATTATGCCATCTTCATGAGAGAATTGAGGCTAAAGTTGAGGTATGCTTGTTGTTTAGCTGACCCATTACACAATATCAGTTAAACTTTGAGTTTATGCTTGTAGAGAAGATAGTAGAAGCAAAATGTTTGAAGTAGAAGTTGATTAATTGCCTGTAGTTGAGCTGACCCGGAATTTGATATTACTGTGAAGTTGATGTATGCTTGTTGTTGAGCTGACCCAGTACACAATCAGTGAAACTTTGAGTTTATGCTTGTGGAGAAGATAGTAGAAGCAAAATGTTTGAAGTAGAAGTTGATTTTGTGCCTGTAGTTGAGGTGACCCAAAATTCTGATATTACTGTGAAGTTGAAGTACGCTTGTTATAGAGCTGACCCAGTATACAAAATCAATAAAACTTTGAGTTTACGCTTGTAGAGAAGATAGTAGAGGCAAAATGTTTGAAGTACAAGTTGATTTTGTGCCTGTAGTTGAAGTGACCCAAAATTCTGATATTACTGTGAAGTTGAAGTATGCTTGTTATAGAGCTGACCCAGTATACAAAATCAATAAAACTTTGAGTTTAGGCAAAATGTTTGAAGTACAAGTTGATTTTGTTTATAATTTTTGCAGGTACTACCTTTCACTTGCCTATATTGCTTCTCTGTTTCCAGGCATGCAATTTTTAGGTGTTGTAGCTTCATCGTTCTCTGATGCCTGCTCGACTTCGATTCTGCGCTCCACAAATTGTGTATTGGCAATTATATGCAGCGTTATTGTATACGAGATTATCAAACATTTGAGGCCATCTCTGGATGAAAGAAAAGCAATACTTCAGGCTGCGATCATGTCCTTGTATCCCCTCCACTGGTTCTTCACCTTTCTCTACTATACAGATGTTGCATCACTCACCTTAGTGCTTGCTATGTATCTTGCTTGCTTGAAGAAGAACTACAAGTTCAGTGCATTGGTAAACTTCAATTTTGTTCATAACTCACGTTTATATGGCTATGTGGCAACTATGATCGAACAACTTCTAGTTCACGTGTTCACTTTTCTATGTCATGACGTAGTTGTTTAGTGAGCTTTTGATTTGGTGTTAGTAGTATAGTTCTTTTTCCGAAAGGACTTGTAATAGACCATCCTCAACTATGTCTTAACAATTAAATCTATTTAACATTACTCTTGTCATCTTCTTCGAGCAAAAAGTAGCTTATTTCATTTTGGTTTATGCAGTTTGGAGTATTGGCTGTGATCATCCGACAAACAAACATCATTTGGATGCTTTTCGTTGCCTGCACTGGTTTAATTGATATTAACTTGCCCCAACAACGAGATAGCATTGAAGTAGACAAATCCGATTCATCGGCGAATAAACCGGGTGGATTAAATCCCAACAAAAATTTGAGAAAACGGAAGGTTAGAAATGGTGTGACAAGTGTTAATCATTCAATGCCCACAAGAAGTGTATCATCGATCGAATCGAGTTAAGTTTTACTTGTATTATGTTCTCATAGCTATTACTCGATACAAGTTTGTTCGCTAAGCTAGCGGGATCTCTATCATGTTGCAGGTTTGCTTGAAGAGATTTCGACGATCCTCTTCACAATGTGGCGCATGAAGTGGAACATTTTGGTTTCCTTCACCCCCTTCTTTGTAGTGTTAATGGCCTTCGTTGCCTTTGTCCGTTGGAATGGAAGTGTAGTTCTTGGTACCGCTCATCCCGCTATGCTTCTTTTCTGACTGCAGTGACTTTTAAATTTTCTCACACAACTACACTGACTTTTAAATTTCAAACTATCTCACTTTGCTTTATTTTGGTAATACATGACAAAAATACCCCTACAAAAAAATTAGGAAAAAAATACTGCAGTAGTGGCATAGTTTTTCAAATAAAAAATTAATGAAGGGCATTTTTGTCATTTACTACCAAAATCGAGTGAAGTGAGAAAAATTGAAAGTTTTAAGTAGTTGTGTGAGAAAATTTAAATGTCAGTGTGGTTAAAGTGAGAAAGTCACGTTTAGTGTACTTTTGTGAGATTATCAGTAAGAATTTAACTCTAGACCAGCATTCTAATATTGCAGGTGCAAAGGAAGCTCATGCAGTTTCTCCACATTTTGCACAGCTAATGTATTTCGGTCTGGTTTCTGCTCTAGCTATGGCTCCCATGCACTTCAGTTTAGTCCGGTCATTCTGGAAGAAGAGGCCTGTCAGTTTCTTTCAAGGGATTGTGGTTCTTACAGCCGGTTTCCTCTCAGTGCATTTCTTCAGGTGAGATCACATATCATGTAGTTCGCATTATAGGGGCATTTGATGACATGTATATTGAATTCTGGGTTAATTGCACATAACTACCTATATGATTCGCCCACAGACACATGAACTCATAGTAAATTTCCACAAACACATGAACCCATAGTAAAGTTTCCACGGACACATGACTTCCCTTGTGAATTTTTGCACATGTTACTATCATACAAAATAGACGGAAACCATCAAAAGTTTCGGCTTTTTTCTCACGTTGAGTTTAAAATTTTAATATATCCCAAATCTACCCATTCTCATCCTTTACTCTTCCGATTTCAATATGATTATGTCGAGGATTTTGGCAATGGACTCAAAATGAAATCGGATGAGTAGATTGTGAGAATGAATAATTTTGTGATACTCTAAAATTTACGCTCACATGTAAGTCATGTGACGAAAAAAAAGAACTGATGGTTTAGTGACACGTGAAAGTTCACAAGGGTAGTCACGTGTTTGGGGAAGCTTTATATGGTTTCATGTGTTTGTGGAAATTTACTATCAGTTCATGTGTGTTTTGGACAATTCATAAAGGTAATTATGTGCAATTAATCCTTGAATTTTAAGATCTATGAATTATTTTCTGTGGCTGCATTCCCTGTATATGAACATTTTTTTTTTCAGTTTCATGCTGGTATATATATACATATATGTGTCAAATTTTATTCTTTTACATTACACGATCCACTCTTGCAGCATAGCTCATCCTTACCTTCTCGCTGATAACCGTCACTACCCGTTCTATCTCTGGCGTAAGGTCATCAATTCTCATTGGGCGATGAAGTACCTCTTGATCCCACTTTATGCCTATTCATGGCTTTCAATCTTCACCATACTCGGTTCGTATATATTATATCATGTTTAGGCTACCCCTACGTATGCACCGTTCTCAACTAACTACCCCTAAGTTTCAAAATGTTTTTGACAAACCCCCTAAACTTTTTTAGTCTCATTTTACTCCAATCCCGTCAACTTTTGGGTGTGAAATGATGAAAATACCCTTACGTAGAAAATAAAGGGTATTTTCATCATTTTACATCCTACATTTGACGAAATTGGGGTAAAAACCATTCCCAACTAACTACCCCTAAGTTCTAGAAGTTTTTGACAAGCCCCTAAGCTCTTTTAGTCTCGTTTTACTCCATTCCCGTCAACTTTTGAGTATGAAATGATGAAAATACCCCCATGCAGAAAACTGAGGGCATTCTCGTCATTTCACATCCAACGTTTGGCGAAATTGGGGTAAAAACCATTCTCAACTAGCTATCCCCAAGTTCAAAAAGTTTTCAACAAACCCATAAGCTTTTTAAATCTCATTTTACTCCAATCCCGTCATATTTTGGGTGTGAAATGACAGAAATACCCTCATATTAAAAAGGTATTTTCGTCATTTCACATCCAACATCTGGAAAAATTGGGGTAAATCGAGACTGAAAAAACTAAAGGGTTGTCAAGGACAGTTAGTTGAGAATGGTGCATACTTAATGGTAGTGATTGAGATTATCCGTTATGTTTCTCATCATCATTTTGGCCGTGTATGAACTTCAAACTTAACCAAGGACTCGTTCTTCATTTTTATCGGGCAGGAAAAACTCGGAGAAAGATCTGGATCCTCGCCTTCTTCTTAGCCACTGCTGCAGCTCTGGTTCCGGCTCCACTCATCGAGTTCAGATACTACACTGTGCCCTTCTATTTACTGATGCTCCATTCCAACATTGGTGATAGCTTTGGAAGGTTGTTCCTCATGGATGCTATGTATCTAACTGTCAATACCTTCACAATGGTGGTGTTCTTGCTCATGCCATTTCATTGGGACCATGAACCTGGGATACAGAGGTTCATTTGGTAGATTGATGATGTTAGGTTAGCTTGATGTGTATGAACATTGGGATCTTCATGGTTTATACAGATGAGAAACTTAGTTCTTGACTTGTTTTGATTCAGTCTAATCTTTTGTGAAGTTTAGGATCTTGTTGTTGGCTTGGTTGGTCCAAAGGAGCATTATTTAGAAAGAGATCCAGTGTTCGAGTCTTAGCGGATCATGTTTCACACATATTTTTTTGGGTAACGATTAGGATTTACCGTCTTATGGTTGATAAAAAAATATCTTGCTGATTTCATGTCACAAGTTTATACTCATTTTTCTTAGAATAATGGTAACATTTTTGTTATTAGCGATTATTTAAATGTATCAAGATTTTGGGTAAAAAACATTCCTTGCAGCATCGTAATGGAAGTGAGAGTGGGCGAATCGTCGGAAAAGTGCCTTTTTAGCACTCTCTCACCTTCGGGCGATAAACTATCGCCATGACTAATTCACCTTCTGTCCCCGTCCCCCTTTCCTCCGCCTGAGGTGATTCCCACTCGAGAGTGAGGGTTGTTGATCGCCAAATTGTCATGACTGAAACTATTATCATTGTAGATGCTCTTATGTAGAAAGAAACTCTATTTCCGTCACTTCATGTTCGTTTACGCCTCGAGTCAAGAATCTGTATACGTATTAAGTACGAGGTAGGGTAATGATGGTCATCCGACCTCGATCAAATACTTTACATTCTCGTCTCAAATTCATAACCGTTCAGTAACGCTTAATTCAATCAATTTGAGGACAACAAAACGTCTAGAATTTGATGGGACTACATATCCTTGACTTAAAAGTATGGGACAAGCATCACAAATCCACAGTGGAGGTCGATTCCCGAGATCGGATCTGTGGGTCTAAATCAGTTCGGATTCGACAGATTCTACAGTGGAGTGTCGGATTCAGTGGGTCGAACCTGACCAAAAACACACATGTAATCTGCAGATTCGTTGAGGGGGGAGAGAAAATCGTGTGGGAGGAGAGAGACAGAAAGAAGAGTGAATCGGAAGTGAGGCCTTCGACGGTCGATGATTTTGCAGACTCGGAGGAAGTCGAATCGTCAGGAGATAGAAAATCAGAGCCGAAATGTCAGCAATTTTTTTTTCCGTCATTTTCGACGATTCTTTCGATCTCCACTGTAGATAGTCTTTTGAGCTGGGCTTGGCCCACGAGGCCCAAAACCAAACAATAGAGGGCACTAATTAAATCGTAAGGAACATCTGTCTCTCACAACGGGCGATGTTAATCCAACGGTCAGGAAAGCTGCGTTCCAAAAAATCGTGCGGAACACGTTTAAGACGGCCTGTTATGGTTGGCGGGTAAAACAGGACCAGCCAGAGAATCGAACAAGTTTTCTAAAACGATGGCTCCAATTTCTGTGTACGGCCATTTTTCTCTCAGATACGCATCACTTTCTCTCTTCGATTTCAGATTCGCGATAAGCCGCGTTTCTTCGATTTTCCTGATCCATAAGGTACTGTTGTTCTTCATTTGATTTGTTTCCTTAAATGGGTATGTGGATTGGATTGGATTGATTACTGGGTTTTCTTACGCGTAGATGTTACGCGAGATTGGGTGTCTCGGGAGGTCAAAATCGAAGCTCCGTCGCTGTTTCTCGGAAGCCAAACGGAGTATTTCGTTATGGGTTTGATCGAAATCTGTAGCTGTAGCTGGTTAGGTTTATGGGTTTCTCAAATTGGTGTTTGATATGCGCATTTCGTTTCTTAAGCAAGTACCCTTCTAGAGATTTGAAAACGAGACCTGATTTTGCACATGATAGGGGAAATCTAGGGTTTTGGAATTTGACCTGGGTTTGATGATAATGGAGTATGGTTGGATCAGGTTTTAGTGTAGCTAGGTGATTTGTAGCTCGATCAGATCTTCGTCGGGTGATTTATGTGATCCATGGGAGGGGAAAATGTGCATCCCTAGATTGTAGTTGGGTGATTTGTAGCTCAATCAGATCTTTGTTAGGTGATTTCTGTGATCCATGGGAGGAAAGAAGGAGTCCGTGGGAGGAAAGAAGGAGGAGCCCGAGGCGTCGGGCCTAAATGTGAACCAAAGCCATCCGGGATGCATGTGGGGCGTACTCCACGTTCTTAAGTACCATGGATGGAAATATGTCCGGAAACGAATGCCACGCAAAAGAATGAGTAATAATTTATCCGTTTCTCATTTTCAATGTGATTAATTTTGGGGGTTTTGTGATGTCTATTGGCTGCTTTTGTTAGTATATGTTTATCATTAAAACCTGAAATGCTGTAGTTATGTTTATTGAAGCCACGTTGAGGAGCCATTTTTTTTGATGAATTAAGCTAACTTCACCAAAAAATGTTTATGATATGTTTGGAAATTTGTATGAGTAGTTTGTACAAATCCACGCAAAAGAATGAGTAATAATTTATCCGTTTCTCATTTTCAGTATCATTAATTTGGGGGGTTTTGTGATATTTATTGGTTGCTCGGTTTTTGTTAGTATATGATTATCATTAAAACCTGAAATGCTATATTTATGTTTATTGAGGCCGCATTGAGTAGCCATTCTTGAGGAATTATGCTTACTTCACCAAAAAAAGTTTATGCTATGTTTGGATCAAAGTTAAATTCATCCAGTAGAATGACATGGGTTCTGAGTTCTGAGATTTATCTAATTTCCTCAGTTTCACAGACTCGTAGCCTATATTTTATTGGCGAGACAGTTTTGTCGTATTGATATGAAATTTAAGTTTTAATTTAGTTTCCGGTTCATATGTGTTACTGACATTTATTTTCTTGTTTGTAGAGAATGAAAACCCCGGCAATGACTCGCATCCCTCGGACGCGTCTAAGAGTGTGGAACAACACAATGATGCCGGAAAGGAATGCGTGGTAAATTATGTGTCATATGCTTTTTTTAGTTTGAGTATAGGATATGTAGCTTCGTGTATGATAATTTTAGTTTTGTACAGGGATAATTTCACTTTTTCTCAATTAACTATCCCTAAGTTTAAAAAGTTTTTGACATAACCCCTAAATTTAAATACCCTTTTGTTTTAGGGATAATTGCAAAAACTTGTGGTGAACTATGTAAGTTTTGCAAATACTATCGATGAACTATATTTTTTTTTGCAAAAAACATCCCCAACTATTTTCCGTGTGCAAATCCTTTATCTTTAATGGTAATTAGTCATGTGACAATCACGCGACATAAAAAAAATGGAAATCACAATTTTCCCTTTATAATATATGTTTTGCAATTTGTAACACTCATTTATACATGTTTTGCAATTTGGAACCCTTACGTATGCGCTTTTGCACTTTTGACTTTTTGCGAAAAAAATTAATCCCGTTAGTGGACTTGCAGATGGATAACAGTTGGGGGATGAAAACTCGATGTAGTCTCGTTGTACTTTGGTCAATTCTCAAATCATAATCCACACCTATCAACTTTCTTACATGCTAACAAGTTTGACAAATTAATTCTCAAAATGTATCAAAATCTGTTAATTGTGACTGACTCCGTGAAATATCAGTCACATGCTTGTCACGTGCCTCTTAAACATTCCTGAAATGGCATGAGAAAAGTTGATGTCATAACGTAGACCTTTAGTTTATTCTCAAATCATGACCCGGACCTATCAACTTTTCTTGTTACTAACTAAATGGCCGTTAAACTTGAGGACGGAAAATGACAAACGTTGCAGTCAACGTTATGATATGAGAACCGACCTTTGCTTGGGTTATGATTTGGTAATAAACGAAAGGTCAGGGCTATGACACCAAGTTACCCCAAAAATTATTCATTGATAGTATTAGCAAACACGCATAGTTCACCGCAATTTTTGCAATTATTCCTTTATTTTATATGAGAGTATTTTCGTCATGCCACTACCAAAAGTTGATGGAATTGGGGTAAAATGAGACAAAAAAGTTAAGGGGCTTGTCAAAAACTTTATAAACATAAGGGTAGTTAGTTGAAAATGGTGCATAAGTAAGATTATCCCTTTTGTGTACGGTAATTGTTTATCCTGAGTCTAACACGTGGTAATTAGACTGTAAGGACTGAAATAGTAGCTCTTCACTTGATATGTGTCAGGTTGGAGAAAAGCCAAGTAAGTCTAGTGGATCAAAACGTTCTATTAAATCCCGGATAAAAGCACTTATTACAGAAGATAAACGCGGGAAAAAGGGAAAAAAACATCATCATATCGATTCTGTACCTGATTCAGATCGTCAAGTAGAATCTATAGACGTTGCACAGAAAGAACATAAGTTGAAAAATGAAGAGGAGCTGAAAACAGATGGTGGATCAAAGGAGCCTCAGAATTTAACAAACTTAAATAATGAGTCGTTGATGAAGCTCTTCCCAGCATCAGACCCATCAAGAAGAGAAGAGTTTGGGATAATGAAAATCAAAAGCATGCAAGAGTCGGTGCCACGAGGTTCTGATTTCAGGAAAGATGAGATTTTGAACAGAAGCCGGTCATTGATGACTGGAAATGCTGATAGTTTTGATAAGAGCTCAGTTCATGTTCTGAAGAACTCAGGTGAGAGTCAACCGGTATCTTGTGCCAGTCGCTTTAAGAAGCTTAAAAGGAAGATCAAAAAAGTGCTTGATGAAAGCCGAAATGAGAAGCAACGCATTACCAGAGATGCAGTCCTTCACAAAGTTCCTCCGGGGAGTAAGTTTGCTAAGGAAATGAATAAGGATATACCGAAGCAGCCGAAGCATCCTCTACAGAGCGGAGCAAGTAGTCCACAGCACATCGACAGAACATCATCGGTTATTGAATCAGTGGACAGATATTGTAAGTTGTATGAAGTTACCAATCAAGAATCTGAGAGTGTCAGACCACAATCAAGAGCAAATGAGACAAGTCCTCCCAAGACTCCTCAAAAGCAATTGCAAAGGTTTCGTTCACTACCTGATCTACATTATTTTTCGTATCAGAATGAGGACTCTTCTGAAGATCTTTTTACATCAATTAAGAATGCCTTGGACGGTTCTTATAGTGCAAAAGCTCCTGATAATTCAGTTAAAGCTGCTGAAGCAAATTCACTTGCTCAAGATCATATTGGACGGAGATCTGCATCAATTGCAATCACTGAAGGAATTGCTGAAATGGGTTTGCATATTGATGATTCAGGTGGCTTGGTAGCAGAAGATTGCCCATCTCAGCATGAACACAATGTTGTACACAGAAGCTCGGTCTCCAGACCCAAGTCGGGTTTTGAGGAAGATACCCCAATCTCTACAGAAGGTATATATATCTCTTTCGGTTTTCTGTATTAACCAGTTATTATGGGATGGTATTTGGTAGCTCACTGTAGTTGAGTTGTGATCATAAATATAGGGATAATCTCACAGAAGTACAAACTTATCACATTTCTCACTCAACTACACTGACTTTTAAATTTTCTCATTTTACTACATTAAACTTTCAAATTTTCTCTATTTTGATAATAAATGACAAAATACCCTTCATTAATTTTCTCACTTTACTCTATCTTGATAATAAATGACAAAATACCCTTCATTAATTTTCTCACTTTACTCTGTTTTGATTATAAATGACAAAAATGTCCTTAATTAATTTTCGAGTTTTACTAAAGGGTAGTTCTTTTTTGTGGGTGGATGTTACAACACTTCAATCAGATTTTGACCTGAATTTATCTTGAACTTAATTTCGCCCAAGTTCCCTAAATTGCTACATGGGTGTTTTTATCATTTATCATCAAAATGGAGTAAAGTGAGAAAATTTAAAAATCAGTGTACTTGAATGAGAAATGTGACGAGTTTGTGAGATTATTATCCCTAAATATTATGACAAGGATTGGAAATATAGATACTTTTGGGCTCTACCGACCTATTGATATGAATTTGAGGTCCTCTAAGTGTTGGCTTATAACAATATAGATAGCTTTTATTTCAAAAGCAATTTGAAAGAAGAATTCATTCCATATTTCCTTTTTCCTTGCTATTCAGAAGTAATATGCTCCTCTCCCAAGGAAATGGAACAGTTTCCAAATCAACAGCTGATCTATGAGAGAAGCAATGACATTGGCAAAGTTGAAATCCAAAAGGTCAATGAAATTCCCCGTCTTCGTGTGGAGGAAAGCAACAGAGCTGAGTTTCATTATGTAAGAGATGTACTGGAGCTATCTGGGTTTAGCGGCACAGAAGCCCTCGGGAGATGGCACGCTGATGATCAGGCACTCGATCCAAGCATGTACGAAGAAGTGGATGGGTACTTAGTCCTTGAACCTGACTGCTGTGTAAATGAAGGCCCAAACTTTGACCAACTGGTTTTGTTCGATGTAACCAGCGAGGTCTTGGTGGAAATCTACAACAGATCTTGCAGCTACGTCCCTAGGCGCTTGTCATCGGTCTCTCACATCCGTCCACTGCCTTCAGGACAGCATGTCCTTGAAGAGGTTTGGGAAGAGGTAAGGTGGTACTTGAGATTTAAGGGGAAGCCTGACCAACCAGCTGATGATGTTATGGCTAGAGATCTTGCAAAGAACGATGGGTGGATGAACTTGCAATCTGATTCTGAGTGCTTGGGGATCGAGCTCGAGAGCTTGATTTTCGATGAAATTCTTGAAGAAGCTATTTGGGAGTGATCGTTTACTCCGATTCAGGTGCACTTTTCCTTTCACTCTCTTTAAAGTACAGTCAGCACATAGCAGAGGAATCGTATATTGCAAAAAGTGAATACCTCATAGTACTTTTTTCCCAACCCTAATTAGATGGTTCTGCATCTTGGTTGATAAAGCGAGTGCATGAACTGAAATCAATCTTTCATGCACAGAAATGAAGCTCCTTTGATGTATAGCCCATGTGGGTTTCAAAAAAAATGTATTTATTATGTAAAATCAGGCTGTAAACATGGATAATCATGTTCCGTTGATAGGAATTGTATACTTGAAGTTCAGTTCTGTAAATTTTTGAAATGTGAAACAAAAAAAAGTAGTTGCTTGTGTGCTAAGTGATTGGATTGTTCTGCATCTTGGTTGATAAAGAAAGTGCATGAACTGAAATGAAACTCCTTTTATATATAGCTCATATGGGTTTCAGAAATTTGTATTGATTATGTAAAATCAGGTTGTAAATTATAGATAATCAATGAGGTTCCATTGGTTAAAATGTTTAGGGTTTTTATGTGTAACATTGGTATTGTATTTTGTCAACAAGCCCGTCTAGCTCAGTTGGTAGAGCGCAAGGCTCTTAACCTTGTGGTCATGGGTTCGAGCCCCATGGTGGGCGATTATAGATGTTTTTTTATTTTTGTGAACAAGATTCCAAAAACTACATCAAGGGCCTATATTTTTTTCCTTTCTGTTTACTATTTTTTTTTTAGGAATTTACCAAATTCATTTAATTTCACATGGTAGTACAATAATACATGTAGTCAATATGTAGCACAAATGTAATTTGATTTAAAAATATTGTGATACAATTCTATCGACATGTATTTGGATTAATCACAAAAGCTTTACGTTTTGTGTTGAAAAACAAAATCATAATCGCTTGTATCTGAATTACTTTTTTTAGGATTAAAAATTATATCATTACTGTGACTTGACGTTATGATTAAGATTAAACACATTATTTGGACGGATCACCCTCTCATTTTATTCATTTAACCGTTTAGGTCTACTTGTGAAAATAGTGAACTCCACCACGAATATTAAGATTGTTCGTTTTCATCAATGACCGAAAAAAGGGCAAAAGGAAGTACACCTTTTAACATATGATAAATATTTCGTTAATAGTTGACCGAAAATAAGCCAGAGGAGGCACACCTTTGAACACAGGGTAACTATCACTTTTATAGTTTGATTGATAAAAAGAAAAACTCCAGGAACTAACTATTATTAATTTGTACCTTTCACGAACTGACTGTTGACTTATTAGTCGATCAGATCTGGCTTGTAGACTTAAAATAAGTACACAAACTAACATTTTCCAGTAGAGATGATACTTAGTGTTAGGAAAAACTCCAAGAACTAACTGCAATATGACTATTGAAATAAAAAACTAACTGTAGAGTTGTTAATTTTTGGAAATTTTCCTAACGTTTTCTGTCATTTCTAACGGAAAATGTTAGTTTTTTGTCATCTCTAATGAAAAATGTTAGTTTGTGTAATTACCTTAAGTCTACAAGCCTGATAGACTAATAAGTCAACAATGAGTTTCTGAACGGTACTAGTAGATGATAATTAGTTCCTGGTTTTATCCCTTGAAAAAATCAAGTTGTAAATTATGGATAATCAATTATGTTGAATTGGTTGAACATATATGATATTATATTTTAGTTTGTTGACAATGCCAACAAGCCCGTCTAGCTCAGTTGGTAGAGCGCAAGGCTCTTAACCTTGTGGTCATGGGTTCGAGCCCCATGGTGGGCGACTATAGATGTTTCTTTTTTTACACTATTTTTTTTAACATTTCATGGTAGTACAATAATACACTGTGTAGTACAAAGGACAATGATACAAGAATGTGGTGTGTGATTTGATTTCAAAATATTATGATTTATCTTCTATAATGTTTTACAAAATAATATATTGTTTTATTTGTTGATCAGTTAATAAATTATATTTATATATGTTTGGATCAATTCAAAAAATCCTATACTGGGTGATAGGATACCGATTTGTGGGAAGGAGATTTTCACCCGTCTGCATGAACGCGAATTTAAGTTTTTGTGCTCTATAACCTGACCAAAACAAATTAACATTTGATGAATTTCATCCGCATAATATAGGTGGATTGGTCTGATCTGCATGATCAACGAACTGTATACCAAAATCTAAACGACGCTATCGTATCACTGTATACGTTTTTGAATACCCATACTCGTTGATACATTTTTTTTCATAATTACTCAAGACTTGAACTCTTCCTCACAAAAAAAAAAACAAACTTGTGAAAATAGTGAATTCCATCCCGAACATCAGGACCGTTCGATCTCATCAACGGACGAGAAAAAAAGTACACTTTATATAACATATGATAAATATTCCTTTGATTGAGTCAGCAAGCTCCTTTAGAAAACGACACGTGGACTCCTCCTCCTGCTATAAATACTGCTCATTCCTCAACGTTCTGAAACCATCTTCACTATCATATTCACTAATCAATCTGTTAATCAATCTTTTCGCATACTTCTCTGAAAATTTTCTCGGGAAAATCTCTGAAAATGTCGTCGACGTGCTGCGGAGGAAACTGCGGGTGTGGATCTGGATGCAAGTGCGGCAATGGCTGTGGAGGGTGAGATTTCGTAACTCTCTGTTTCGTTTTTTTTTTTCTCGAGAAAATCATGTTTCATTTTCTGTTTGTTTCCCGGGAAAATATTTTTGATGGATTCTGTGCGAATCGTGAAACCGTGCAGCTGCAAAATGTCCCCTGACATGAGCTACGCCGAGAAGAGCACCACCGAGGCCCTTGTCATGGGCATCGCACCAGAGAAATCGTACGTGAATCTTCTCTCTTGGCACGATAATCAAATCAGAATAAATATAATTAATTTAATAAATATAATTAGTTTATTCTAAATCAATAGTTAATTACATGTTTATATATTTTTAAAGGTCTTCTGATCTCTTATGTATATAAGAGTATTATAGCAATACATTTCTATTTTGAATATATAGTATCAGACCTACATGTTACGATTTTTGACACATTCTCGTGAAAATCCGGTCTCTAGTAGTAAACTGACAAACGAAAATTATACAAAAAGTAAGAGGTAAAATCATCGAATGTGATAATAATACCCCTTTTCTGGTGTTATTTTTATGTTTTTGTAAAAAAAAAACTCAACCTCTATGTTAGGATCTGTGATAAAAGGTGGAGCATAATTAAGACCTGCAAATGACCTTTTTGAGACAGTTAGGATTCAGCGTTATCCCGGTTTAAAATTTTAAACCGGGACTAACATATTGGAAGAAATTACAGGCACATGGAGTATCAAAACCTTTAATAACATCTAGAAAAACATTTTAATTGTTCATTTGATATGGTACATAGCTCCCGATTACGATCTTTTATAAACTCTCATGAATTCGTAACTTTACTCATTTGTTGGTTTATAATTCTAACGAGTGGACAAGACGTCTGAAAGAGATACTTTACACTCTCTTTTAAATCGGTTAGATTGTTATTGAAATTGCTAAATCAGGGCTAACGAATCGGGGAAAATTACAGGCACTTCGAGGGATCGGAAATGGGAGCCGGAGCTGAGAACGGGTGCAAAGGGTGCAAATGCGGAGACAACTGCACCTGCAATCCGTGCAACTGTAAGTGATGAGCTTACAGTTGCAGAAGATTTATATGGCTTCTCTGAGGAAGAAGAAGTAGTATAATAAAATGGTGAAATCTATGTAGTTTTTGTTATATAATTAAATTATTATATGTGGAAGTGTTGATTTAGGTTCTAGAATAAAGCAAGCATGTGTCATGTTCGGCCTTTGTCTTGGTGTTTGGAGTTTCAATATATGTGGTGTGTTCATCTTTTGTGCTTTGGAGATTATAAAGATATGATTTTGAATTTCTATGCAAATACATTAGCAATATCTGAGAGGTGAGAATATTTTTTTTTTTGAAATGCAAGTATATTAACAGAATCCAATATTTTCGGGACGAAAACAATAGATTTGGGGAAAAACCCGCAGTACAGAACACGAGCATACCAACAAGGGCACCTCAAACCAGACCTAACAATGGGATGGAGGAGGAGAAAATGGGAGAATAATAATAGAAATAAGGGTTGTAAATTGCAAGACACGAATTACAAATTACAAAACATGTATAATGTATAATGTGAAGGGGAAAATTATAATTGTTTTTTTATAAAAACATAAAATTATGTGGATGTCCCATGACTAATTTCCGTTAAAGATAATAGATTAACAAACAAAAAATGATTACAATATTTTTTTCAATAAAAGAAATTCATAGATAAATTAAACCGCTAAAATAAAATGCACATTGGTAGATGGAGAATAGATATTTTAAAATGGATAATGATGAAATGTGCATCGGATTTTGATAAGAAAAAAAAAAACAAGGATAAACTATCACAATTTAATTATTAAGATTGCGTGTTTTTACATTTTTTGTGTGAAAAACATGAACTTACAAATGTTGTTTTATCTCGATCAATCAAAATATAAGTTTATGTTGTACGTCAGGGGCGGAACCAGGTACAACATAAGGTGTTCCGTGGAACACTTTGCTATTTGAGAATTTAGTGGTGATGGTATGAGGGTTTTAGATATTGACAAAGAAACATGAGTTCGATTCACCACGGGAACACCTTGAAATTTCTTTTCCTTCTACTTTTGCTACCCTTGATTTTTTTTTTCTGATTCCGCCCCTATATATGTTATATGTTCAATCAAAATAACGTTATTGACATGTCGTTTTCACGATCAAACCAACTCACATGTATCTTCAAACATCGACAATGACATGGTGCAACATTTATTGTTTTATTTTGTAATTTATGTCTCGTGTACAAGAATAACAATGGTGTCACACCAATCCCAATCATAACTACAATTATTTGGTGCCACCAAATCCAAAAATTGCACCATTACTACGAATTATTTGACCCTTTTTCACGAGCCAAAAAAAATAAAGTTCATATGTCTTTTTCTCATATGCATCTATCACCCTTTTGGACCATTGTTTAAACAAGAGAGATCAAAGGTGATTTTTGTGGCCAAACATTATTGTCTTGTACCCAAATAAAACGATTTGAATGTAAAAGTTTATCCTAAAATATTATTCACGTACGTGTATGACAAATTTATCCGAAGTATTGGACAAAATTAATGACAAATTTTTGACAATTTTCGATTCATGAAGGCTATGTAAATGATTTATGATCAATTCATAAAGACATGTAAATGACGTATGATCAAAACTACGGTACATGATTTGACATTTTTAAAATTTGGGTAATATTTTGGGATCAGTATTTACCGTTAATCCATAAAACAATAATATTTTACCATAAAAATCACTTTGTGACATGCCAACAAGCTTGGTTACGATAGTGACACATCAACAACACTATTTTGATTAAACAACACACTCGACCCCATGTTTCTCTTATTTTTTGGGTCCCTTCCTAGATGTCCGATATTCTCTTAAGCGTTCATGATCCTCAATTGCGGGCATTTTCAGGTCGAGACAGGAAATGAGAATCACCGACGTACTGTCGTCCATCCGTCCAATCGAGACACGGATCTCGCCACTGTTATCCCTGGTATAACTGGAAAGTCTATCATAAAGTTAATTAACATTTGATGTCTACGGACTAGAAAGTAGTCTCACTCTTTTCCTTTCTAGTTCTTTTCTTTGTGTGCTTCTCTTGTCCTATTAACAAAGTTAACCTTCTATACTAGAAAAAATATATAGAGTCTGAGTTTTAAGATTTGAAAGACCTACCTTGTTAGTTGGATATGACCCTACCCTTTATGAGGCTTCTTATATTTTTTCGATGTGATTTCAACTTCAACACTCACCTCACACGTAAGACGGGACATCTACACGTGGACACATGCATATGGGCCGAAGACCACAAGGTACTGGAGGTGACAAACGGGCCGGGAGCTGAACCAGCTCTGACATCGTGCAAGTTTTATTCAAAACCGGTCACTTATATATCGGGTCGTGTTTTCACAACTATAAGATTAACCTTATCAGTTCAATGCGACTCTAACCCTCGTACGACTTATTATACTTTTTCGATGTAGGCTCAGTTTCAACATGCACATATAATAAATTATACTATACTTCCTCTTGAACATCACTTACATCCAAAACATAATAGATGATTTATTCTATTGAAACTTCATAGATTCTACTATTATTATTTTTCCTCATAGAGCCATGCTTATGTCACTGCAACTGAAGCTCATCACTTGCAGTTGCATGGGTTGCAAGTGCAATTGTCTCCGCATTTGCACCCTCGGTCCTGAGCTTTCACTCCCGTCTCCGAGTTACAGTTACAAGGATTGCATATACAGTTGTCTCCGCATTTGCACCCTCGGTTCTGAGCTCCAACTCTCGTCTCCGAATTACAGTGGCACGGATTGCATTTGCAGTTGTCTCCGCATTTGCACCCTCGGTTCTGACCTCCCGCTCCCATCTCCGCCCTGTAATTTCCCCGATTTGTTAGTCTAAGAGCATCCGCAGTGCGCATCACACCATCGACTCACTGCTTGCAATTCTGTGAGTCGCGGGTCGCGGCCAATCAATCAAAACGCGTCACGTGGTCTCTAAAAAATCCGATTTTATGCAAACGGTGTTCAAAATTTACAAGGGATAACGCTCATTCCAAACCATTCTGAACGTTTCATTAGCACGTCCTAACCCAAGCCAACGTTTGGAACC
>JAYMSV010000310.1:0-18265 GCA_036897745.1 Erodium moschatum
TTGTTTCCGTTTGAGATTGCAACTATTGGTGTCTTAGTTGATTTAGTTTTTGGTTGGTTTAAGTTTAGAGTCCGTTTATTGTTTTTTGGAATTGTTACTAAGGGGAGTTCCTAAGTTTGGTCTACAATGTAAATGAGGCGTCTTCTACGGGTCCACGAGAGCCGAGCTGACTGCGGTTAGGCAGGACACATTCTGGAGCCCAGAGGTTTTAACCCTACCTTGTAATGTTACTATTTGATGCAGTAATACTATCTGCACTCGTTTCAAAAAAAAAAAAAAATCTCATGTTGAATATATTTGATTTGAAATTTGTTTTAATTTCAAGTATAAGGTCTAATTTTAGATGATAGGAGTAAATACCTACTGTCTAAATTATGAATAAACATACACATAGAGAGCCTGCTAGTTTTTGTGATTAGATTGAGATTTAGAATTAGATTCGGAACCAGACAAAAAAAGAGAGCCAAATGGGAGGGGATCATCGGCGGCCGAGGAGGAATCTGGTGCCCCAATCAAGCGAGGGGGTAGTTGGTTGGTTAGGCGGTCCAAAGGGAAAGGAGGGAATCCCATCCTGGACTGTCCATATCAATTAAACCGGGCCCACTTCGGACCGCCTCTCTACCACACACTCGTCTCTTTCCTTTCTCTCTACGGCCATTAATCGATCCTCTTCTTCCCTCCGAATCCTCTCCACCTCCGCCGCCACTGCTGCAACCACCACTATCGCCGGTACCGTTCCCTCTCCAACTTACCTTGTACCTTCGTATCTCTATTTCCAGCATCAACGGTCTGATTTCTTCGCATCACTACTCTAATTTTGCTTCCCTTGATTTATCTCAATCAGTTCATGTTTCTATTGGATCTGTACATATTTTTCCTTTTTCTCGTTCCAATCCGCACTTGCATTCTGCTCCAGTTTCTGATTGATGGATTGAATTCAATGTGCTGCTAGCTTGCTACTTCTGCTTATAAGCTGTCCAGTTTTTCACATTTGTTGTTTTATTTTACAGAGTTGGAGGCGGTTGTGCGCTTATAGTGCTTTTTTCCGTTGGCGTTTCATTGTTCTTTGTGTTTGTGAACAAAATGATGAATTTAGCTTCTTGCTCCTCATCTTCAGAGCTCGGTATTACCTGCTTTGAGGGTTTGAGGTGTGTGAAATCCGGTTTACACTCTTGGGATCAGTTTTCTAAAGTTGACTGTGGTACTAGAAAAGGCCGTGTTAGCATAGCTAAGCCTAGTGTTAGAAGGAAGGTGATCTCCAGCCATATAATGCCAGGGCATTTGGAAGGATCCTTTATGAGAAAGAGACGCACGGATGAGCCTAGCAGGAAGCTGGAATTCGTGAGGACACTCTTGATTGACAACTACGATAGTTACACTTACAATATTTATCAGGAGCTATCTGTTATCAATGGGGGTACATTCTATATCTCTATCTAAATCTCTACGCATAACTCACTCCTCTGCAACACCTTCTTACTTTGATCTTCTTTTTGTTGTATTGGAGTAGCTAGCTGTTATGTATGTTCCTCGCATGTTCTGTCAACAAAAAAGCACATGAACGACTACCTTCAGATTTCAAACATTACAATTAGTGTATTCTTGTTATTTTTAGTTAATCAATGAGTCGGTATTTGGTGTCTTGCGTTGCATACAATATTAATTCTTCTGATTATTACTTAGGTAAGTAAAATGAGAAATTTCATGGCATCAGAATGAGGGAATAGAACCAGACTTATGCATAAAACATGGAAGAATGTTAAATTAGTAATTTGCTTTGCCATGTCCCAATTCTATAACGTAAATGGTAACATATTCAGTAATGCTCTTCTGAGTTTGACCTTTTCTACTTTGTCAATGAATATATTATAGAATCATACTCACTGTAAACATGATAATACTTTTGAGCTGCTAGCCATGTAAGGGGTTGTGTCCTCGGTATCTTTATTGTGTGGTCAAGCAATTGGTTGACACGAGAACTTTATGCTTTCTACCTTGTGCAAAAGCTCTATTATTTCGTGCACTGTTTCTATTACTGGGGCATTTAATGATAGCTTTCCCTTTGCCTAAGACATTAAAATGACCTTCTTATTAAGGCTTATATCTGCTTTGACACCTTCGACTTTTGTTCTGTGCCAGTGCCCCCTGTGGTGGTGAGAAATAATGATTTGACATGGCCAGAGATTTGCCATTTATTGTATGAAGAAAATGCATTTGACAATATTGTTATATCACCTGGACCTGGTTCTCCAACATGCCCAGCAGATATAGGTAAGAGTGACTTTTCAGTTTTCTACTATATGCATATTTTATTTACTAGTGTGAATAGTCAACCTTAAGCTAAATTTGTAATCGTCATCTTCTGCATTCTGAACAGCATAACCAATATCTAGTTTATTTGACATCCTACGTTGCAATCTATTACTGATTGACCATATCAAATGAAAATGATATAGATGATTTAGCATGATTTTCAGAAGGCTACAGTTCTTACCTTAATGATTTGGGGTTTGGTAGAGTTCCCTTTTTACTGCCATTCTGAGTGACAGTCATGCAAATTTTGCATTCTAGGGCTACTCAGTTTGTATGTAGATTCTTCATTTGGATAAATTTATGTAATATATGTTTCAGAACCTATTGGGCTGTTACAGGAATATGTCTTCAGCTGCTGCTTGAGTGTGGAGATATTCCTATTTTGGGTGTTTGCCTAGGACACCAGGTATTTCTTCTTTAAATGCTAGGACATAATATATGTTCCTTTTGTTTTCTCCTTTGTTCCTACTGTTTGGTTTTTACTCGTTATGAATGAGAAATGAGAGAGAATATTAAAGGATAATCCTTATTCGTGTGATTTCATATTCTTCTGAAGTTTTGATGGAATTGATTAAAAATAATACCACATTTCACTTTGTTTGGTGGGCATCTATTTCTATATTTTCACTTCCATGTATAAACTTTTGATGTCGTAGTTATCCAACGGAGTGCTACTTTGTCTGATATAATAACTTGTGTGAGAATACAGGCTTTGGGTTACGTGCATGGCGCTGACATTGTACATGCATCTGAACCTGTCCATGGACGTTTGAGGTATGGTAGAATGCATTTTTAATGGTTGTATACATTTTCCTTCAATTAGACAAATATGCTCTTGTGATAAGAAATTCTGTAACTGGTGAGTTCATTAATGTATGAATGATGTTTGTCTGTCTTGCAATTCAAGTTCGGTAAACTGTGGCATGAATTATTATATATTCCTTAAGGTTCAGTATTTATCTGATTCCTATTTAATTAACCTTGTCACTTGTTCTTTGCAGTGAAATTGAACATAACAGTTGCGGATTGTTTCGTGATATTCCTTCTGGGACAAATTCAGGATTTAAGGTTTGGATTTCTTAATACATATGGAAAAGGTTTAATTTGTATAGGGTTATTAAATTTAACTTTAAATGGATAACTTTCTAGTTATTATGAAGTTGATTTTGTTAGCTACTCGGCTTCAACAGTCTGGATACATACATTTTGTGCATATGTAAAATGTAGTTTTGTGATATTTCTCTGCATAAAATGTTTTCAAATTAATTATCACGGTTATTGTGTTTACTTATTGTTTGAAATGGTTTTCCATTGCAAAATTTCGATTTACAGGCTAACTGCAAGTAAATTTTCACCTTGATAGCTTTTATCTCTTATTTACGTACAGTTACAAATTTCCTCATAGTTTCGACTTATTTGGAAGGTTGGGAACACTGATTGAAATTTAACTGCAAAGCTGGGTTTACAGTATGCATGTGTCAATTAACATATATAATTGGGGGCTTATTACCATCAATATACTAACCTCCTGTAAGTTATGAGTTGTTGCAGGTTGTTCGATATCATTCGCTTGTTATAGATGCGAACTCACTCCCAAAGGAACTCATACCTATAGCCTGGACCTCTTCCACTGATGCGCTATCTAATCATGACAACCAGAATTCAGATGCATATCAGGGTCGTGTTGAGCATACTGTCCCTATTGGGTTCTATTCACCGGCATCAAAAACTGTAAGGTCATGGGATTTCTGCCACAGTGATGACATAAGTAGAAGAGTTCTCATGGGCATCATGCATTCTACCAGGCCTCATTATGGTGTGCAGGTGTGTCGCATGATCATTGTGTTTGTAATTACTTAATCTCTACTTCTTAATATGCAGCATTGCTTACTTTCTTTCAATCTTCAGTTTCATCCAGAGAGCATTGCAACCTGTCATGGGAAACAAATTTTCAAGAACTTCAGAGATATAACAAAAAATTATTGGCTGAGTACAAGATCACCATTTATTAATGGGAGAAATCTTTATTATGCAGGTAAACTGGGTGGGTAGCTAACATTGCTTTTATCTGTTGTAATTGGATGTGTAATGCTTAGCCTACTATTTTCTCTGAGCAGTAATCTTTTTTTAGCACACATGCAGGTGCCTAGTGCTAGTCACCAACTTAGAGAGGCTAGAGGTGTGCAGTTGGTAAATAATGCAGATGACCCACTGTTTGGTGTAAGGTCTGGAAGCCAGCAGTCAATGTGCAGTGAGGATGAGATAAACCGTTTTGGAATCTCAAGTATGATGAATCATCCCAGTCAACAATGTGGGGTTAAGTTTCTGAAGTTGAAATGGAGGAAGCTTGATCACTTGGCTACTCAAGTTGGTGGAGCAAAAAATATATTTTGTAAACTGTTCGGGGATCATAAGGCTGAGAATACCTTTTGGTTGGACAGTTCCTCAACAGAAAAGGTTGTTTATTACTCAAAACAAATCTTATTTTTTTAAGTACTTCATTGTTTTGATTTGTATAGTGTGTGTCTCTTCTCAGTGGTGGGGTGATACTATGCTGACTTATTTACCAATTTTCTGCTTTCCCCACATTCACAACAGAACAAGTAGAGTATCTTTTGGTTTTAACATGCATTGAGGTCTTTCTTTTTTCTGCTGCAATATTTGCATCTTTAACATCCTAATCCTATTGTGACTTGATTATTTTACGAAACAAATTTTTCTTTCCTCCTTATAACATAATTGTAACTTTGATGTTTAGAAGCGAGCACGCTTTTCATTTATGGGGGGTAAAGGTGGATCTCTTTGGAAGCAAGTGACATTTAGACTGTCAGATCAGAGGTGTGAATAACATTCCCCTTTCTCAATTTAATTATTAATGTTTACAGTAAATAAGTATAAGTCTCTTTTCATGTGAACCTTTTCAAAAAGCTTTTCCCTATTGTCTTGTTCAAGGGAGTGCATTTTATGTGAAATTTTATTATATGTTTTTCTACTTTCCAAGATTTGTAGTAACAGTTAAATTGAGTGTATCTCTTATGTGGTTTGGTCACTTCAGAGGAACATAATAAATTTTATTTATATGTTTGTTTGTTTGTTTGTTTATTATAGGAGTGGAGGTGATCTATCCATTGAAGATGCTCAAGGTTCTACCAGAAACGCATTTGTGGAAAATGGTTTCTTTGACTTCTTGAACAAGGTATTCAATGAATGTTTTGCCCTCTATAATTGTATGCTTTGTACACTTCTGCATTTGCATCTGGCTTAAAATCAAACTTCACTAGAGTAAGCCTTCACGATAGCATATGTAGTATGGGGATATGGATTCATTAATTTGGAAGGTCTACCCTTTGTCTCGTTGGAAGTGTTCTGTGGAATACAAGTCTTTGAAACTATCAGGCTCTGTTCGGCATCATTCGCTCATTCCGTAACATACTTTGCATTGAAATTTTGATTTGTTACAGATATATGAATATTTATTATTTTTTGATCTCTTTGGTAGGAGCTTCAATCATTTCATTATGAAGAAGAAGATTTTGAAGGACTACCTTTTGACTTCTATGGTGGATATATTGGTTACATCGGGTAGGTGGCATGAAGTTGGTTCTATTGTTTTAGAAAAACTGTCCATATTGTACATATAAGATTTCTGAAAACGAAAGATAAACTCAGTTGACGAGGTTTCCATTCCTTTTAGAAGTTTAACTTTCCTCACTACATTATTTTCGTTTATTCTCTTTGCTGATGACAAGGTTCCTATTTTTGTGGATGAGTGCCATTCTTTAAATAAACGAATCAGATCTTCATTGGTGGCCTAATATTAATTTTCTTGGGATTCAGGTATAGCCTTAAAGTTGAATGTGGTTCAGTATCTAATCGTCACAGTTCCAGGACACCAGATGCTTGCCTTTTCTTTGCCGATAATATGGTGGTCATTGATCATTATAATGATGATGTTTATATAATGTCTGTACATGAAGGGCACATTACCACTCCTTGGTTGGATGACATTGAACAGAAGCTTCTCAGCTTAGAAGTCTCTGCCACGGGGAAGCTAGAGAAGCAAAGTGCACAGCATGCAGCTTCTTCTAAATGCACAGCAGGCTTTCTTCCTGAGAAATCTAGAGATGAGTATATGAAAGATGTTAACAAATGTCTTGAGTACATTAAGGATGGAGAAAGCTATGAATTGTGCCTCACTACTCAGATAAGAAAAAGAGTTGGGGAGATAGATTCTCTAGGACTTTACCTTCACCTTAGAGAAAAAAATCCAGCACCATATGCTGCCTGGCTTAATTTCTCGAAGGAAAATCTGAGCATCTGCTCTTCTTCCCCTGAGAGATTTCTGCAGCTGGACAAAAATGGTACATTGGAAGCAAAGCCTATCAAGGGAACCATTCCCCGTGGTGCAACTAAGGAAGAAGACGATCAACTCAAATTTCAGCTGCAATATAGGTAATATGAATCTCTTATATATGCCATATTCTGAACTACAGCATACTTTATTCCCTTCGATTTGAAGGAGCCTTGAATTATAGATTATGTTTGGTTAAATGAAAGACAGCTTATCAGGCATTACCTACACGAAGCCCACTAGGGTTGGCGTAGTGGTCAAGTGAGCCCTCTCACCTCTCAAGAGGTCGGAGGCTCAACCCTTGGTCGCTACCTGTTTGGGGACAGGTTGGGGATGCATAGGGATTTTTCTAAATTTATTTAAATAAAAAATCTACACGAGTGCAGCTTCATTGTGAAGCTTATGAGATTATGATTTACCTATTTACATTTTTAATTATGGACCAGTTAATTATCACAATTATATTTTCGTTGTAGGATAGTGTAGTTGAAAAACCTAGTTATGTTCAATTGAATGATGATTAAGAAAACTTACAGTTTCTGGTTGTGCTCATGCCTATGAGATTCGGCATGCTGCAGAGTCAATTTAGAAACGGAAGCTTACAAGTTTGTCTTTTTAATCTGAAAGAAGTTGCAAGATGAAAGTACTAATAGAAGTTCAAATTCTCTTGTATGTTTCCTGAAAGAAGAAAACAAAAGGAAAATGCTGACATTGAATGAGGGACATTTTTTAAATGTGTCCCAAAATTCCTGACCTTTTCTGACATGTGTTAATAACTCTAATCTTGATTCATTAAATTTCAGTTTGCAACATCTATATTGAATACTGCCCTGTTTGTTACTCTTGTTAGAGTTCAGAACATGACCTTACAAGTGGAATTATTATTGGCTCAGTAGTTGGCAGTGCCAATTTCTGTTATGGCAAATTTAGGACCACCTAACTGAATACATGTTTTTATCTCAACAGTGAAAAGGATCAGTCTGAAAATCTGATGATTGTGGATCTTCTAAGGAATGACCTTGGTCGTGTATGCGTACCCGGATCTGTTCATGTGCCCCGTCTTATGGATGTGGAATCATATGCAACTGTTCACACCATGGTAAGTACAATTCGTGGACAAAAGAGGTCAAATATTAGTGCAGTTGATTGTGTAAGAGCAGCATTTCCAGGTGGTTCCATGACAGGCGCTCCAAAATTGAGATCAATGGATATACTTGACTCTCTTGAGAGTTGTTCTCGAGGAATATACTCAGGCTCCATAGGGTTTTTCTCGTATAATCAAACATTCGATCTAAACATTGTCATCAGAACAGTTGTCATCCACGAGGGTGAAGCTTCAATAGGAGCCGGAGGGGCCATTGTTGCTCTATCGAATCCAGAAGAAGAGTATGAAGAAATGGTTTTGAAAGCACGTGCCCCAGCAAAGGCGGTTATGGAGTTTCAGTAGGGGTTTGGTGTGATAGGCAATTACACTGTATGCCGATACCCATTTTGGATGATTAATTACAGCGTGTTCATACAAGGCTGCAAAGAACTGCAACCAAGTTAGATTAGTTCAGTTAATTACTCGTAATCTATTGTGTTAAAACGATAGAAGTGTGGTTTGAGTGGTTATATGGGAGGGTTGATTTGTTGTATTGTATTGTATGTATTTCTTGGCAGGACGTTGGGTCGAATGACCTTACATTTCAAGGTCGATATTTGTTTGGCGGTGCTCATTTCAAACCTCATAATTCTATTATTGAAATCCAATCCTCTAGACATGGAATACATGATTTAGGCAATGACTTGTGACCTTTTGTACATAATCAATGCTCATATGGGCTTCTGTGTTGGACTTGTGTTATGGTATAAATGAACGTTTCATTACTTTCAAATGCATTGTATATCCAGTTGGTGATGTTGTGGTGTAAGCCACATAACTTGGTTTTATTAGCTTGTGAGCATCAATGTGATCTTTGCTTGGATTAGATCATGTAGTGAAGCGTGATCTGTTGCAATAAAATTTCATTGTTTTTCTTCAAAAATAAGAGGTTCTAAATGAAACTGAGATTTTAAATTTGCTCTTTAGTTCCATTATATTAATTATTTTTTCTTGAATATGGTAGTTTAGGTTATACACGATTTAGGCAATAACTTGTGACCTTACGTACATAATCCAATATTAAAAAATGTAAAACCTATGAATACTAAGAAAAAGGAACAAAACAACCATATTACGGTAACTTGTGATACGATTTCATGTCCCGATGCATGTTTCTCGGTTTAAATGTGACCTAAAAGGAAATGGAAAAATAATAATATAGCTATAGGGGTAGGTAGGTGAGGGAGGGAAGGTCTACATTTACCCAACAACCACAATACCAATACCCGCTGTATACTATTTACAGTAGTGCCACCAACTCGCTCCACACCAACCCCTCGCATTTCAACAAACACCTTGTCTGCGTCCCAACTTCTCCTCCTCCTCCTCAATTCTTCATTCTTACTTTGATCACCAATGGCCTCGTCTCTTTCCTCTCGACCGTTTCTCGGAGCTCCAGTGGCCGGCGGGCTGGGTTCTGATCTCCACAAACTCTCTCCTCGTTCCGTGCAATTCTGGATCTGTCCTCCAACGCCCAGGAAGTTCCGTGAGTCTCTCCTCCTTCCGTCTCCCATTCCTCTGTCTTTTCTGCTCTCCTTATATGCAAAATGATATTTGAAATGTCAATCAGCAAATGGTACCTCAATCTGGGTTCTAGTTGACTATCATTTTGCAGGGTTTAATAGTAATATAAGGGCACCATTTGTTTTCATGTCTTCTTCAAGCCATTAATCTTAACTCTATACTTTAAAGTTGTGGAGGGTTTGGAGTTATGATATGTTGTGTGATGGGTAACAGAGATAAGGGCGGCTGGGAGTAGTTTTGGTAGCTACTTCCGTGTTACAACATATGGAGAATCTCATGGAGGGGGTGTTGGTTGTATAATTGATGGATGCCCTCCTAGGATTCCACTCTCTGAAGCTGATTTGCAGCTTGATCTCGATAGAAGGTAATTGATGTATTCATGACTAGCTCTTCTTGCAACTGCATTGGATTCATGGATATGGTTGTTGTTTCTCAGGAGGCCAGGTCAGAGTCGTATTACTACCCCTAGAAAGGAGACTGATACTTGCCGAATCTATTCTGGAGTGGATGGAGGTTGGGCTTTATTTGAGATATGATTTTATAATTTTTTTCTATTTGCAGTCTTCTTATCATCCAAACAAATCGTTGCTCTAATTTCTGGTAATTTAAAATACTGTGTACTGCAGGAGTGACTACTGGAACACCAATCCATGTGATGGTGCCCAATACGGATCAGAGAGGACATGTAAGTATTTAATGGAGATGTCTTCTATGATGGGTACTCAGAGAGGAAAAATACAAACGAGGACATGAGAATAAATTATGCTTGAGGACTGCTTATAACATCATTTTGTTCGAAATGTTTTAATATTTGTGTCATCTGATTTTCAGGATTACAGTGAAATGTCAATAGCTTATAGGCCATCTCATGCAGATGCAACCTATGACATGAAATATGGTGCCAGATCAGTGCAGGTAGCTTCTTCCAGAATGAGAATTGTGATATTATGCTGATGTATCATCAAATGACGTTATATCTGTACTCAAGTTTAGCTTAATTTCAACTGAAGGGTGGCGGAAGATCTTCAGCGAGAGAAACAATTGGACGAGTTGCTGCTGGAGCTGTTGCAAAAAAAATTCTCAGGGCTTTTGCAGGAACTGAGGTGTGTTTATTTTGTTGCTGATTGTGGAGTAGAATTATCTGTTAACCTTTTTTCTCTTTTGGGTTTGTTTAACCATAGCTAGGGACCAAGGATGTAGTGAAGAATCATTTTGTTTCTGCACTATGGTTCATTTACTTGGCTTTCTGTATGACTAAAGACTGACTAACTACCATCCAATTTGTTAAAGCTCACAATTAGAATAAAAATGCATCTAGCTAACAGATGGTTTGATTTTGAAAGTGATGTGTTCACACTACTTATTTAGTAGTTGTTATGTTTGCAGGTTCTTGCTTATGTCTCTCAAGTCCACAAGGTTATACTACCAGAAGGTGTTGTTGATCATGACACTTTAACACTAGATCAGGTACGATGTCAATGTAGAAGGGTGATCTTGCCAACCAGTAAATAAAGAATTGGATACATTTTCACTTCGAAATACTGAGCATGCATAGACTTAGTAGAATGGCCTTTATCTTACCAAAAGTTGTCCATATTGTTGGTTTCTGTTTGTGTTCTTGATTTGTCTGTCTCTAAATAACCTATGGGTTGGTTATTCTATTTGCAGATTGAGAGTAACATTGTCAGATGCCCAGATCCAGAGTATGCTGAGAAATTGATCGCTGCCATAGACGCTGTCCGGGTGAGAGGTGATTCAGTTGGCGGTGTTGTCACTTGCATTGCAAGGAATGTCCCACGTGTAAGAACTCTCTCCCCTGTGTGTTTGTGCACACCAGCACATGCATGTTTACCTATGTGCACAAATATTAGTATTTGAAATTCTATAAGGAACTTTTTCTGTTCTTGAACACTGCAAAAATGCTTCACAAGTCAGTACCTATATTGGATGTACTTAAAATCTGGTCTGTATATCAGGGGCTTGGTTCACCTGTCTTTGACAAGCTTGAAGCTGAGCTTGCTAAAGCCGTCATGTCATTACCTGCTACCAAAGGCTTTGAATTTGGCAGTGGGTTTGCAGGTAAGTTGCTTTCTTTTCAGTGAATTTGAGAGACAATAGGATAACACAGTTTAGTTGTCTGCAGATTTCCTATTCAGTTGTGCTCTAATGATAAAATCTTTGCAGGTACATTTCTGATGGGGAGTGAACACAATGATGAATTCTTTACCGATGAACATGGAAGAGTCAGGACAAGAACTAACCGCTCCGGTGGGGTACAGGGAGGGATATCCAATGGTGAAATAATAAACATGAGAGTAGCTTTCAAGCCAACATCTACAATTTCAGTGAGTTTGGTTCCTCTTTCTCTCAATCTCTCACACACACATGCACTGTCTTCCAGATGCTTATGCATTACTCAAATCAATAAAGTGTTCTGGTTCTCTTTCCTGATACTCTAGTAAGCAGCGTGCCTTGAGAACTATCATTTGGAACTTAGTCTGTCTGGCCATCTGATCTTTTTATACACCCACACCCACTCGCTATAAGAAGCTTATGATTTGTGACTGTTTCTAATACAGTGACATTAGTTTTAACTTTTAAGTACCTTTTTTGTGTTTCCTAGTCCTAATGAACTTCTGAATCATGGTAGTTTAATTCGCATTAATATGAATATTTTATCTCTGCAGAGGAAGCAGAATACTGTGACTAGAGACAAAAAAGAGACAGAACTAATAGCCCGCGGTCGGCATGATCCCTGTGTTGTCCCACGAGGTTTGTCTTCATTTGATAATATCAATTTTAGTTTGCATAACTTGATTGGTTTACTTCTAGTTTGCATGTATCCATGAAGTAGATTAAAATGAAATCCCCGTTTTAAGCAGCAGCTTATATGTTGTTTTTCGTTTTGTTGGTCGCGCAGCTGTGCCTATGGTGGAAGCTGTGACAGCCCTGGTGCTGGTGGACCAGCTAATGGCACAATATGCACAATGTAACTTGTTTCCAGTCAATCCTGAAATCCAAGAACCAATGACCCCCAAGTTCGATTTAGCTAGCTTACCCTTTTAAAAGGCGTTGATTTGGCGGTAAGTTTTGCATATTTGTGGATGATTGCTCGATTTTCCTCCCAATAATTTTCCTGCAGAGATACACAGAACGGTAGAGCTCGTGTTGCCAGTGAATTTAATATGTTTTGATTTACACAAAATTACTTGTGATATATGTATTCAACATATCTTCAATTTAAGGTGGAATCTATATGTGGTTTATCAGCAGTTTATGTTATAATTATAGTGCCAAATATTTCAGTTTTCCTACTACAACCGGTGACTAGCAGAATCTAAACTGCTGTTTTATTTTCGTACCATGTCCCGGGTCTTTGCTTCTTCAAAAAGAGGGTATAAATCCTTAGACGCTCGTTCTGCGCCTGTTCACTGGTCAGGTCACTTCATATCCGACGCACTTCCCTGTATTCCCCTTTCATATAATTAATAAAGTAACACATTTCGTTCAAGAAAAAGCGACTTGGAACAGTTTTCTGCAACTATGCCTACCATGTATTACAAAATTAAGTTTTACAAGCAAAAAAAAACAGGTCAGGGCCCCAATGGAAGAAGATGCAATGGCTGAATATGGAAAGAGCATCCGAAGGGTTCATGGAACAGGAAACATATCTATGTGTGCAGATTCCAAAAGATTTGATAAAAGATTTATAAAACTTGCACCAGGTCTTTTGATAATTAAAGCACTCAAATATAAATGAAGTAAAAGATGAAGGGTAGTTGTTAAAACCCTACATATGTACACATATAGTTCTATATTTTTCAAAAATAACAATTAAATGTCTCAAATAGGTATGAAATTAGGCATTCACTTGAATACAGTGGATTGATGATGAAGAAACACAGCAAAGAAGGTTGAAGGAAAGCCACAAGACATCAAGTAGAGGTACATTGCCAGAGATGGGCAGCTAGGTAAGGTAGCTACCAATTCTCTCTCTCTCTTAACAATGAGAGAGAGAGAGAGAGCATGATCACATGCAACAACTAGCATGAGAAGGTGGTGCAGTTCTGTGTGGTGAGCATCTCCTTGAGTATGATTGATAGCAAAACCCTAATCCATCATCATTCCCAAGTTATATTATTAGACCATCTGCAGTGGAGGTCGATTCCTAATGTCGAATCTGTAGGTCTAAATTAGGTCAGATTCGATAGATTCTACAGTAAAATATCATATTCGGAGGATTGAATTTGATCAAAACTATACGTGTAAGGAGAAGATTCGTTGAGGGAGGATAGAGAATCGTGAGGGAGGAGAGATATAGAGGAGTGAATCGGAGGAGACGAAGCCGACGGTCGATGAATCTGCAGACTCGGAGGACGTCGAATCGCCAAGAGAGTAAAAATCAGAGCAGAAACGTTAGCAAATCCCTTTTCTTGTCACTTTCGACGATTCTTTTGATCTCCACCGTGAATGATCTTACGATGTTCATCAATATCATGTTTTTTTTATATATATTTATATTTTCTTCTTAATAGGGGATAGGTCTTGTAGATGAAACTTCTATAGAGATCAATTATGAAGAGGTTTATATTATACAAAACCTCAACATCATGAAGATTGAAAAGCAACTATACATCTGTGTAATAGATGACTTCTGATCATAATTGACCCTGACCTAGCTACACAGAGCTAACCATCAACACAATGAGTACCCACAAGACCTACAGAATAGAGATATGCCATGTTCTGGGTATACTTGTCTGCTATCAGCAATAATAATAATGAATGAACACAAACAATCATCAAAAACACATATAATTAAGTGGCTCACTAACAATCATGTTAACTTGGGATTATGTTTATAATGAATAGTACACGTATTGATCTTAAACTACATTGCTCTCATGTTACTTTATACGAAGGACGCTCTACGACTTATTCCTTCTGGATGGCGTCGTTGGATGTTACCTTTTTTCCGCCTCCATGAACTGTCATTCTTTCTTTCTTCTTTCTTCTTTCTTCCTCCTCTCTTGTGCACGGGTTTTCTCGTCTTTTGCCTCTATTTTGTGAGTCTTACGAGTGTTTTTTCAAGAATTGTTCGATTGCTTTAAGGCAATGGAGGGACATGTTTTCCTCAACCGCACTTTGAGTCCAGAGGTCCATCTTTAATGGTTGGACGGGTTTATACACCTGTTCAGGACGGTGTAACAGTTTTTTTGTTGTTTTATTTTCCATGTTTTGGCATATGGATTATGTTATCGGTGATCTTAAACCCTAATCAAACCGTCATACACGTTTGGACTTAGACCACCCACAATGGAGGTCTATTCTTGAGGTCGAATCTCCAGGTCGGATTCGGCAAATTCTGCAGTGGAGTGTCGGATTCGGAGAGTCGAATCTGACCAGATGCATGTGTAGTAATCATATTAGTTAAGGGAGGAGAGAGACGGAGAAAATAGTGAATCAAAGGAGAGATATTCGACGGTCGATGATTCTACATACTCGGAGGACGTCGAATCGCTAGAAAAAAGAAAATCAGAGTCGAAACGTCAGCAAAATCCTTTTTTTCGTCATTTCCGATGATTCTTTTGACTTCCGCTGAGAAAGGTCTGAGACTAAACTCCACTATTGACCGATCAACAATAACTTGACCAACATGCTCAATGACTGGCCCCCAAATCACCAACATGTTGAAGACATATCAAATACAATCATTATGAGTTTAATCAGAATATTATATAAATCAACTTTAGCAGAAGAAAAGTAACCGAAAACACTGAGGAATGATCATGATCATCACATAGGTACATAGATTTACAGTAGAGAGCTCATCTTTTGATGAAACCAGAAAAGAAAAAGCACAGAATCACACACACAACAAGCAGGAGAATGTTCGGGTGACCCGATCCAGTCTTTAATTTCAAAGGCTGGCCTGCAACTCTGCCTGCTTTTCTCTAGTGAAACACACCATCACACTAACAAATTAATAAACAAATAAATAAATGAAATATCAAAAGATTTGAACCCATCAAATCCAAAATCCACAGATTGATTTTCAGGAGGTGGTCCGGTCCACTGGTTCAGGTCCCCCACACACAAACTCACTCATGACTCACCACATATATAATCAATATATGTACTGTCCTCTTTTTTCTCCATATATTTAAAATAAACTCCTAAAATATGTCATCAAGTGGATTTTGCAAAGCAATATTGTTGTTCTTTTTTTTTCTTTCAAAAACATACTTATATACATTTTATTTTACTCAAAAGTACCATTTTTCTTAATTTCAGTTGATTTTGACAGAAAATTCAGAAACTTCAAGGCACCCCTACCCAAACCCTAAAAACCTCCCAAAACCCTATACTACACGCGGTTGGAAGCAATTTAGGGCTTAAGGAAGCTTTTTTAAAAGGATTTTAATGTGGGGTTGGAAGCAGTTTAGGGTTTGCGAAGGTTATTGTTTTAAGGATTTGGGTGCAGAGTTGGAAACGGTTTAGGGTTTACGAAGAGTTTCTTAGGATTTGGGCATAGGGGTATTTATGGGAATTATAAATTTTCTGGAGATTTTTCGTCTCGTCTAAGTTGAGAACATGTTAGAGTTTAGGGTCTGGTAATGGTTTTTCTAAATATTCGGGAGTAGAGCTGGAAGCAGTTCAGTGTTTGTAGTTTACGGTTTGTGTGTAAGGGTTTTTATAGGGTTTCTAAGTTTTTTGGAGATTTTTCGTCTCATTAAATACATATTAGGGTTTAGAGTTTAGGACGTGGGTGTGGGTATTTCAGAGATTTCTTTCCAAATAAACAGCAGCTAAGAAAACAAATGAAAAATGCTAATTTTTTATAATGCACGAAAAATGATAAAACGAGGACAACACGTTTGCGTTAAAAAATAATAGTTCGAAGGAATATATTTATTAATCCAATCTAGAAATATGATAAAAATAAAGTTTTATTTTTTGACATGGTTTGACCAGATCAAAAATTTCTTGGGAGGCAAGCAGAGACAAAGGTGGTCCATGAAGTGGTTTGTACATGATGATGTCCATATTCTTCTGTTCCCTTTACTCTTTGGTACTATCAGAGACACAGAGAGAAAGAGAGAGGTGAGATGAGAATCATTGTCTCTCTCTCTCTCTGCCAACAACACATTGCTGCCATTGCTGCTCTGTGCTTCTGCTTTACTTTCTCTACAATCAATATACTTTCTTTCACTAAAGCTCTCCTCACACTCACCACCTTATTCTACTCTCAGATGTCTCATGCCTCTCTCTCTTTTCTCTCTCACCCATTTACACTACATATTCTTATTATTTAAAATGATAACCACACTTGAATATACCTAATTATATACAATTTTTACATGATTATATCTTTAACTAAAAAATTCATTTGAGTGCAATATCAAGTTTTTGAAATTTGTTAAGATGGTGTCTGATTTTCACATCATTCATGAAAATTATGAAAAATTGAAGTATCACCCAGATGAATTTTTTTAGTTAAGATAGATATATGAAGATCGGGTGTAGTTTAATATAATTAAATGTAATTATCCCTATTCAAAATAAACAAAATTATTTTGATCAATAAATGAAGCACTCTTCACGTCTAACCTCTACTTGAGGTTACAAGTTCGATTCCCAGTGAGTACATAATGTCTGTGTGAGTGATGGGTTAGATTATGCTAAAATAGGTATTTCCTGTATTTCTCTCTGATAAAAAAAATAGCTTGTTCAAGAAAAAGAAATACGAATAATCTTAATAACACACCCATTTTTATTTTTTCATTTGCAAGAACTAATTATGACTTATTTGTTTTTCATAAACTGTAATTATAGATTCAAAAGTAAGTAGCTCACGGGACAACAAAGCCAGTGCATAAAATGAATCTTCCGAATGAAAACCTGGAATTTTCATAATCTACAGAACAAAATAACAAACCCTAATGACAAAACTAATAATAAGTTTTTACTAACAAAAAATTGTCTACATTTTGTTATTGCAAAACAGTTATAGTATGATTAGTTTATGACAAATAATATAGTTAGCAAAATTAGTTGTTACAAATGGAAGTTAAAACAGATATGTTATTGGAATTTTTCCTAAAAAATACATTTATATAGCCCTAGGTATAGGGGGCATTAACATAGGCATACAATGTTATTTGATGGTGATTTGGAAGTACTTGCCATGTAAAAAGTTGTGGTGCTTGCTCAAGTCTATCAGAAAAGAATCAGAACTTTGGGGTTTGGGGTCTAAAAAGCAAAAGAGAGCTTGTTCTATTCATTTCCAATACTTTTTTATCACCCAACAATGTATAGCCCCATGGCCATAGCTTTGCTAGGGAAGCTCCAATGATATCAGTCACTATACAAATACAAAAACACACACATATATATATATATATATAAACAATAAAGTGATCAAGTGGTTGGTTTTCTTCGATCATTGAGAACAATTATAGCTAAAGATATAGGCGCTACGTTGTCATGTTTAAGAATTATCATCTCGCTGATCTTTTCTCGAGTTCTCGAGAACGACCGATGAATACAACGTTTTGTATGATTTGGTGTGTACGGTTTATCAAGTTTTTTAATGAATCTTTATTTTTTTTAAATATAGGGTTTGATATCTTTCTAAGAAAATTAAGACAATCAACACATATTGCACTGATATGATATGGTTGAAATTGAAACCCTAGCTAGTTTATTATTATTACATGGAGATGAAGAGAAAGTATGTACCTGGTGTTTCGTTTGACATTATCTTCTCTGAATTACTCCGATCCCGAGGGGAAAAAACATCGTAAAATTAGCCTTGTTGCCGGAGGTTTGCGTGTTCGAACAGTTTACAGTTGATTGTATACCTATATATATATATTGTTCCTCCGCGCCTGTAACAACGATAAGATAGAAATACGGAGAAGGGAAAGAAT